>CANYCX010123908.1:0-14070 GCA_948193385.1 Breynia disticha f. nivosa
ACGTACATATGAAATGAGACTATTTGATATGCTATATTCGTATTTTACGAAATGAGATTGACTAGAAAGTTTAGCTCGTATAAATATGATTGTTTACAAGATACTATAAAATGAATTAAAGATTACTCACTAAGCACGCAACTCACGCAACTGCAATGTTTTTTTCAGGTACAGGTATTAGGAGAGGTAGACATCTATACTAGCAGTGTTAGAATTTTCTTTTGCTACAGGTTGGACAGCTGCTACTCGATCTACTTCTCTCTCTTCAACTGATGCCATTAGGACATTTTGCATAGATGTTTGATATGTTGTGATGTTGTTATATAATTTGTATAGTATATGCTGAGATTGATAGTAGATGACTTGATGTTATCTACAGTTTGTTATGATAGTTATATGATGTTGAGTTGCATGTTGGATGATATGAAAATGTGTGTGTGAGCTATATAGTTATGAAATTGATTTGTAGGAGGATTGCAAAGGTTATGGGATATCCAGATTATAGTCGTTATATAGCAGTTCTACGTAAAGTATGGACTTGTTGATTAAAGAATAAAGGACGTATTAGCGTAACACAAAGCTTAATCTATAGATGTGTTAACTAATACGATCGGTATTCTGGGAATATAACAGAATAATAGAAATTGAAATATCTGACCTATTGGTGTAAAGTTACTTTACGTAACTAAAAGTTAAATAAAAAGTAAAGAACATGACATATACGTGAATGATAAGAAAAGTTTTAAATTATACGTAATTAACATGGTAATTAGAATAAGATGTTTTATTTACTCTCGAATTTTATGTTTCTCCAGCAGCCCCTGCTTGTCCATCACAACCCTCCACAGAGCTCATCTGCTCGTTATCTCTAGAACGTAGAGCCTCCGAACAGTTCTTAGCTTTATATCCATACCTCCCACAGGAGAAACAGATGGTATGAAAACCCTCATACTTCACAGAGTGCCATCATTCATCAAGCCAAAATTGACCAACCAACGGTTTCTTGATATCAATCTCAACACATACCCTTGCAATATTGAGACGGGTATTAACATCGATTTTCATCGGGGTACCACTACTAGAAGCTATGGAATACAATAGATCTTCATTGTAGTACATCACCAATAATTCAAAAAATTTGACCCAAGCGACAATCTTCTCTATACTATCAGATGACGGAACAAATTCCGGTGACCACTGCCGAACCGTGAGATAATGCCCTTGTATCATCCATGGTCCATCTAGTAGTATACGCTCCCTGTCTTCCTCATTTTCCAATTTTATAACGTAATATCCTAACCCCAAAGGTATAATATCCATAGCTCCTCTTGGCTTCCATATCTCCCTCACTCTTCTAGCAAAGGGTCCATAACCCACTGCTCTACCCAGTGGCTTTGCTATAAGAGCTCCTCTTGGCTTCCATATCTCCCTCACTCTTCTAGCAAAGGGTCCATAACCCACTGCTCTACCCAGTGGCTTTGCTATAAGAGCTTTTCTCCGAGGTTGAATCAACTCCTCTTTAAGTGTCTTCGAACAAGTAAAACTGGGTTTTAATGGATTACCATCAATGAATTGAAGACTTATTTTCTTGCTCACAATTAAATCTTCTACCCTCCGCGGAGGACTTATAGGCCCAGTAAGTACTTCTCTAAATGAAATGTTCGCCTTCGATGCTTGATCCTATCCTGATTTCTGATGTGCAATCATAGCTATGGAACCTTTCTTCAGATGATGTCGTGAACCTCGGAGATAAGGGAAGGATTCCCTTGGTTGAGGGACATCTGCTTCTGTTGCATGGACTGCATGGCTTCTACCATTGTAGTGTCTTCACATTGTAATCCATGCGATGTAATCTACCCTTCTCAATTGCACTCCTGACCTGGACTATCCATAGCTTGAGGGGCATCTTCCATTTTTTGGTAACTATGCAGTGGATTCGGTGGGTCAAGTGGTAGAGACAAAGTAGATGTTTCAAGACAACAGTTGGAGTTTGTGAGAGATCAGCCATGAGAGCTTTCTTATTATTGTTGGTTTTGCTGTGTTTGTTTAGGAAGTAATCACTTCCTTAAATTAGATTAGTGATGAACAATATGCTTTTATTGTCATGTAAAAGCAAATATGAGAAATGAGAAGCCAAGTTTTTTTTTTTAAAAAAATTTGGTTTGAAATTTAATCGAGGAGAAATTAACGATGAATCTAACGGCTGTGATTTAGTGTTGGCTTGATTGGTGGGTAGTAGCTCTTAAAAGCTTTCCCTCGTGTGGGTTTCATTCAAATTTCAAAAACGACCCAACAACTCTCTTTCTTTTCTCTTATCTCAATTCAATCATTCACACCTCAACTTGGGCCCCTAACTCTACAGTAATTCGATGTTCCTCCTCACAACTCTAACCAAATACTTCTCCAGATCGAGTTGAGACGCATTTCCAACACCCATGGGTTGTTTCTTTTCTTGCTTTCCTATTAAAAATGACCGTCATCGTGGCCCTCAACTCGTCCCCGATACCTCTAATCGCTCCAAATCCACACAAGTAACACACTCCCTACTCTTTTTCTCTTGTTAAATTTGTGGATTTTGATGTTCAATCCTTTTTTTTTTAACGATCAGGAAGTCTTGGCGTCTAAGAATCGATTATCTGCTCTGTTTGTAGCTGAAGGTAAATAAGCATTGCCAAATTTGATAAATGGGTTTTATGGTGATTATAGTCCTTATGTTGTTTTTGTTCGTTGTGTAAGAAAAAGAAGAGCTTGAATCCAATGTTGGGAAAATCAAAGATTGCGATTCTCCGAAAGAGATTAGAGATGAGGTACGTAGTGATGAATTTGGTTACTCAATTTTCAGTGATAACTTAGGAATATTGATGCAGGCTATATTTCTAAAAGCATCTGGCACATTACAAGAGACTCCTATCGAAATTCGGAATGGGTCAAATAAATTCAAAGATTTACCTCCTCTTGATAAAGGTTCAACTCCAAACTTCCATTCATGGCTACTCAATTCTTCAGCTAATGTCGATCAATCCCCAACTTCGGTCACGCCTAGCAGGTTCAACATCTTATTCATTTTTTTTTTATTAAGTAAAAAGCACGCGATTTCTCATCGAGCATTTGATGTGCATTTCGAATCTTAATGAGCTCTGCTTTTTAGTTGAATTATGCCCTGATTTTCTGAAACAAATTTGTTGTCTGAGTAATTTTTTCTTGACTAGATTTTTAGATAGCATTCTATAAAACTGTACTTAATAATCACTGTTGTCAAAACGACATTCAAATTTTAGAGTAAGTGGAATATAATATTTCATGGAGGATTAATGTTGGAAATGCTTTACAGAATATTTAGTCTCTAAACTTGCGTGTTTTCTAGCTGCATATCCAATGTATATAACTCTGGAAGGATATCTAATGAAGATGGCGAGTCAAGAAGTGGAGAGGCCAATCAGAATGATGACTCTACATCTTCAGCCATTAATACTCATGGCAGAGTCAAGTCTGTTCAGTTTGAACGTGATTTGGAGAGTTCTTTTAGAAAGCCTTCAGGAAACAGCTGCCAAATTCCGACAGAGTTTGATTCTTCAAGGGATGAAAATATATCCAAGGATTATCCAGTACCAACTCCCTTGAAGATTACAGATGAGATGCAAACACCTGGAACTTCTTTTGTGCCTAACTTGGGTATTTTGGGAAATGGAAAAACCAGTATGAAGAAAGGTGATGTTGAGAATGAAGGTCTGAAGTTTGGATCTGGGGAGAAAAGTTCCGTTGAAGATTCGACAGAGACAGGAAGTCTGTCTTCGTGGTTTAAACCCATATCTAAAGATGATAAAAGTCCGAATGGCGGAAACATTTCTCGTTTTGGCAGGACTCCAGTGGACAGGCCGATAATTGGGATGGTTGCTGCCCATTGGAATGAAAATGAGGCTTCAAATATTTCTCCCAAGTGGTGGGATGGAAAGGGAATCCCAAATTCGACTAATAAATACAAGGAGGTAGGTTTTACGACTATATAATATAATTAGCACACTTAAGATTTCTTGCATTGCTTTACAAGGAGCTTGTGTAAAATGAATGCAGGATCAGAAAGTAAGTTGGCATGCAACGCCATTCGAGGAAAGGTTGGAAAAGGCATTATCTGAAGAGAATATTATCTCCAAGAAGTAAGTATTCATATTCCAGCAAATGCTACTGCAAGTAAAAATTTCCGCATATAAATATTGTGATTGACCTTTTTTTTTAATTATGAAAAGCAGGAAGCATAGTAATGGGACTTCGATAGTGTTTGAAGAGAGGGATACAGGCAGTTCACATTTGCAGGCTTCTACGCATAGTCAGTCGGTTGTGTCGTTTTGATAGTGAAATGATCTTCCATTGCTATTGTTGATGTTGTGTCAAACCTTTCTAAAGCAGTCTCTCCTGATCTTATTGGTTTTTGGGTGCGCATCAAACTTGAAATGGCTGAGAACCATTTTGGATGTGAGCACAACTCATCTCTTCTCAACATGTTATCTAAAGATTAGAACTCTTGTTTTTTTTAGACAAGCTTGGTGAGGCTAGAATACTGACAACCTGCCAAATTTTGGCAAAAATATGATATTAAACTAATTTTAACGGAAAATGGTTTGAAGATTAAATGATAAGCAAAGAAAGAAATGGAGACAAATGATGGGTAGGGTAGGCAACAGTTGTGGGAGCATCTCAAGCTCAGCGGTGTATTAATCCGCGCAATCAAGTGATTTTTAGACAAATGTTGGTGTCTAAAAGTAGGATTTTCACCATTGTTGTCCTTGCTTAAAACGATTACTTTATAACATAATACAAATTATGACTATTAATCCACGCAATGAAGTGATTTTTAAGGCTTCACTTGGCTTTATTTAACCCTATTATTATGATAATACAATTTCTAATATGTATGAATGAATGCATAATGTTGCCCTTACTTCAAACATAATCAACATAACTTAAAACAAATCATTCATGAAAGTCATTTCACGAAAATACTATGTATAAAATAACATAGAAATTTCTGATTTTAATTATGCCCATAACTTTTTGAGAAACTGTGGTTTAAGGGTCAAAATGGTCACTCCATCATCGAATCAGTTGTTTTTCAAACCTTGGCTACAATACTTTTTCAATTGGTGTCAACAATCAACAAGTCAAACATAACAAGTAGGGTTGCTCTCTTTCATAAGATCCTAATGAAATTTTTTATTACTTCTAAAATTCAACAATATTCATCATTTAAATCATATTAATCTTTCTCTATAATTTTAATTCTAATTTTAATACATGTCATATCAATCTAATTAACATGCACAATATTTTTAAGGATTGATTTTATATCTTATTTTTATTATTTATTTACAAATTAGTTAAAATTAAAAATTATTTACACTCTTATTTATTAAATTACAAATATACTTCAACTCTAAAGTATATAAAGTTAATATACAGTTTATATAGAGTTGACACTAATTTAAAACGATAAAAAGTTTATATAAATGTTAATCTTTAAAAAATCTATTAAAAGATAGAAACATATAAAGTTATTCTACAGTCTATATAGAGTTGACACTAATTTAAAAAGATAAAAATTCTTACTAATGTTAATCTTTAAAAAAATCTATTAAAAGATAGAACCATTTATTATATATCAAGTAAGAAGTTTATATTAAGTTTAAATTTGAAAGGATAATTTATTCCGTCCATGACATTTGGGTTGTCAAATAAATATCATTAAGTTAAGAGACTTAATTATGATTTATTTAATAGAAGGATTAAATTAAAAACATTTTTAGTTTAGGAACTAAAGTGTAATTGTGAGTGAAGAGGTACTTATTCGCCAATCGATACCTCCCCTTCTATAAATAACAATTTCCTCTTCATTTCTTACTTAACCACATTCCACTCTTCCACGTTAACTACCAACCAAAATTAGATTTTTTTTTGTGGAGTTTTAAAATAAGAATTCAATAACTCTCTCTCCGGTGATCGGGATTCTTGTGTAAGATCGGGTGGAAAACATTGCCTGTATTCCGACGCATTTGTGTCTGTCGCTACGAGCGTACCTTTCAACAAGATAACGTCTTTCTTTCGCTGCATTGAATGGAGTCCCAGGTTCGAATCTCTATTCATTTTATTTAACACTTTAATTAATTATTAGTTAATTAATTGTTATATATATATATATATATTGTATATATTCAATTTCTTTTAATTATTTAAAATAATATTATAGTTATATTATTTTGAATTAATTTTTCAACAAATAATTTTATTCATAAAAAATTCTGAATATCGCTCAGACTCCCATATAATTATCTTATAATGTAAATTTATCTTAAATATTAAATTTAGTTAGTGTTTTTTGTGATTTTATTTTTTAAAATATTTTTTTTTGTTTTTTTGTTAGGATTTATTTTTTTATGATTTTAATAATACTTTTTTAATGATAATATATTTTTTTATGTGTTAATTGTTAAATTTTAATTATATATACTACTGATGTTTTATAATAAAATTTAAATTTTATTAATAATATTATTATTTTTTAGTTGTTCATTATTAAAATAATTATTACAGCTATATTATTTTGAATTGATTTTTCAATAAATAATTTTATTCATAAACAATTCTGAATATCGCTCAGGCTCTCATATAATTGTCTTCTAATATAAATTTATTTTAAATATTAAATTTAGTTAGTGTTTATTTGTAATTTTATTTTTAAAAATATTTTTGTATTTTATTGTTATGATTTATTTTTTTATGACTTTAATAATGCTTAGATAATGATAATATATTCTTTTATATATCAATTGTTAAATTTTAACCAAACATCCTCTTAATTATTACAATTACAGTATATTCACGAAGAAACATTGGTTTATGATTATTACTTTACAAATTTGAATTGCCAAAACGATTTCATTTTTCCTTCATTGTTAATGTTTGGAGGATCCATAAGTTACACATATGTGGAATGCCATAGTGATGTGATTACAACTTTGATTAAATAATACAATCACAATATACAGTATTACCCCATTTTGCGTGGATATAACTCCTAATTTGAATATAATAATTTTCAACTATGAATATGATATATACGATTTTACAAAAAGATGTTGTATATAAAAAAGCTTTCAAAATCTTTAATAATAATATATTCAATAAACTAATTTATTTTATTTAATGTTTATATATTTTTTACATTATAAATTTTTTATTAATTTTTTTACATAAAATGATTTGCATAGATTAATTAAATTTGAACAATCATAATTATATCATTCCCAATGCATCGTACGGGTACAATTACTAGTTACTAAACTAAGAGTTGACAATTTTGATAAGTAATAATTAATATTTGAAAAAAAAATTAGTTCACAAATTTTAGTATGTGTTTATTTTTTTAATTCGGCGAAATAATGAAAATGAAAAACCAAAATTTATTCAATTCATTAATATGTAATTTAGAAAATTTTTAAAACCCACGCAGTGTGAAATGAAGCAATCTTTTTCGACCTGGGGAATGGGAGTCTACACCGTTCTTATCCAAAATCTACAACATGAACGACATTACATATATCCTCTCTTTATTTTTTTCAATTAAATTATTGGCTACATAAATCAACTTCCTTCTTCCTTTCGATAAACAACCCGCACAAAACCCGTCCCACCCAATACCTCCCTCTACAAAACCCGCACTACTCGTGACAGCAGTCCAGATCATCCGTCTCGACCAATCAGTCCAATCCAAACCGTCCATCCCTTTGGACCCCACAGAAACACAAAGCACGTCTCCCATGCTAACCAATTATAAATAATAATCTCTTCACAACAAACGTTCAAACTAAACTCACCACAACCACCATCAACAACCCATCCATCCTCGCCGGACATGACGCGAATAGCCGCCGGAGTATTCCTCCTCCTATTTGTTGCGGCAGCCTGCGGCGATTCCTCGAGGAAAAGTTTAGAAGACGTTTTGAAGTTGCCATCGGAAGCGGGTGCGAAGTTTCTTGGAGGTGGTAACAAGAACTCAGAGGAGGCTTCGGGGACGCGTTGGGCGGTTTTGATTGCTGGATCTAATGGTTATTGGAATTACCGTCATCAGGTTATCACTATAAATTTCTTTTATTCTTTCTTTTGACCCTTTCTTGTATTCCTTTTTCACTCGATCGCTACATACATCTATACTGCATACATACACATGCGTCATTCTCATCTGTGTAGTTGTGAGAGTTTTTCGTTTATTTGTCTTTTTTTTTGGTATTCTGAGTTTCACTCTTTTTTTTTTCAATTTTTGGTTATTGCACTATTGAACTAGAGTTTGGAATGGATCATTTTTAATGTGTTTCAACCTTCAAATTCATGAAAAATTGGATCAACGGCATAAATTTTTCTTTTTTTTTTTTGCTTGAAATTGAAGCTCTAAAACTTTTCTTCTCTTACAAGAAAACTAATTGTAGATACTGTTCGATGATATTTACTTTCTTTTTCTTTTCCTAGATTCAGAAAATGACGTTACCGCGGAAGTGAAAGGGTTTTGGTTATACTGTAAAATTAGCTGAAAATCATTTTTTTACATAAATGAGTTTACTTGGTTTCACTAATAGTTAAACTTACAACCTTTAGTGCTGCCCTGGAGTTGACTGCATTGGCAATGAGCTTCATGTCCAATGATCAGTATAAGAATTTTTTGTTGGAGTTTCCGGAAGTTCATGACGAGATGATTTGGGTGCAACCGAAGAAAAGTGAGAAAAGAAAATCAAAGATTTAGTTGAATGTTGACGATTGTGTTAATCTAGGTATAGGAAAATCTTTTTTTTTTTCATAAATGATTGTGCGAAACCAGAGTTACCAAGTTGCTTAAATGCTCAATTGAAACATGTCCGTGACAAGTGTGCGGCAACAAATGCATTAGCCAAGACTCTATGGTGGAGTAAACATTCATATTCTGGGAGATTCATGCCAATCGAAGCTATTGTCGATTTTAACTGCATTTTTTTTTCTCAGATTTTATTTTTAAAGAAAAGAAGTGAACATGTTTGATGGTCACAAGAATGAGCTGATCAAACGGCAAACCTCTTCCTTTGCATAGCACCTCTGTTTCAGATGAAAAAAGAAGCGACTTGGTTTAGAGCTTAACTGACAGAGTTTTCAATTTTTTATTGTTCTTTCTGGTCTAGAAAGATTCTAATTACAGTGAAATATTCCAGTGTTCTATATTTTTCTTGAATTCCTAAAATGGAGACCGAGTAGACATAATTCTAAGTGTATGCTATTCACCACTACTCCTAAAGAATGTTCCCTGTTTATATATCAAGCCATCTTTGTCAATGATCACTGAATCCTGGTCTTTCATTTTCTGCTACTTGATTGTGCTACATTTAATTCTTCTATATATTTTAACTTTGACTAATTTTGATTATTGTCTTTGTATAGGCTGATATTTGCCATGCCTATCAACTCTTGAGAAAGGGCGGACTGAAAGAGGAAAACATAGTTGTTTTCATGTATGATGACATAGCTTATGACGAAGAAAACCCAAGGCCTGGAATCATCATAAATAGTCCACATGGAGAAAATGTTTACGAGGGTGTTCCAAAGGTCTGTTTTCTAATGTTTTGGTGCAAACTTTTTGTAATCTCTACGTTGTTTCATTCATGAGATTAAATTTTAATGTTGCAGGATTATACACGTGATGAGGTTAATGTTGACAATTTCTTTGCTGTTATCCTTGGAAATAAGACTGCCCTTAAAGGTGGTAGCGGCAAAGTGGTGGATAGTGGTCCTAATGATCATATCTTCATATACTACTCTGATCATGGTGGCCCTGGTGTGTTAGGTAAGGCTGAGGCTTCTAATAAGTTCCTATAACATAAAGTTTTTGGTATCTCTACTCTTTAATTCTAAATTCAAAAAGTATTTCTTGGATATGTTTCAACCCTTTTGATATGGAATTTTCTTAATAGCTGATTTCTTTTAGTTGATATTGCTTTTTATGATCAGGGATGCCAACAAATCCTTACCTCTATGCTAACGATCTGATTGATGTCTTAAAACAGAAGCATGCTTCTGGGACCTACAAAAGTTTGGTAAAGAACTAGTTAAAATCTCTGTTATAAGCGTTCCTTTTTAGTTTCTGTAACACATATATCGTTTGACAGATGTGCGTAAAAACTGTAGGTGTTTTATCTTGAAGCTTGTGAATCTGGAAGTATGTTCGAGGGTCTTCTACCTTCAGGTTTGAATATCTATGCAACCACAGCAGCTAATGCAGAGGAGAGTAGTTGGGGTACCTATTGTCCTGGGGAGTATCCTAGCCCTCCTCCAGAATATGATACCTGTTTGGGTGACTTATACAGTGTTGCTTGGATGGAAGACAGGTATGGTCATTGGCGTTTTTGTGGAAAACTGTAGTAGTAAAAACAGTTCTCATAATAATTATCTAGAACATTTTTCTTTGAATTTTGTTAATCCTTAATTAAAATGTTGTTCTCTGAAGATTTTAATTCGTTTACCCTGTGAACAGTGACGTACACAACTTGCGGACAGAGTCTCTGCATCAACAATATCGGTTGGTAAGAGCCTTGAAGCCTTATAATATATTTTCAACATTTTGAATATAATTTGAGAAGGCTTAAACTTGTTTGCCTGAGTTGTTACATGTTGCTATTTTGAAGTTACGCCCTCAATTTTAACATATTTAATGTTGCAATTGTAGGTCAAAAAGAGGACTGCAAATGATAATTCTGCTTATGGTTCTCATGTCATGCAATATGGTGATATAGGAATAAGCAAGGAAGATCTTTTCCTCTACATGGGTACAAACCCGGAAAATGATAACTTCACTTTTGTGGAGGACAATTCCTTAAGGCCGCCATCTAAAGCCGTCAACCAGCGTGATGCTGATCTTATCCATTTCTGGGCTAAGGTCTGTGTTCAATCTCTTTTAGACCTTGCAGAAACAAATAACGATTCCTGGTCGAAACATGAAGTCAATCTATTTTTTCTTGGCTCCTGCAGTACCGCAAAGCTCCTGATGGCTCTTCCAGGAAGATAAAGGCTCAGAAGGAGTTTGTAGAGGCAATGTCTCATAGGATGCATTTAGATAACAGCATGAAACTTGTTGGAAAGCTTCTATTTGGGTATGAAGGAGGCTCAAAAGTGCTCGACACTGTTCGTCCTGCTGGGCAACCACTCGTTGATGACTGGAACTGCCTCAAAACACTGGTAATATACTGATCATTCGTGTTTCCTGAAGCTCGATGAACTTGTCTGTGCGAAAAGGGCAATTGTAGAAGTGTGTGATGGCTGATTTGAGATAAAATGTAAATGCAGGTGAGAAGTTTTGAGAGACATTGCGGAGCATTATCTCAGTACGGGATGAAGCATATGCGTTCAATAGCAAACCTTTGCAATGCTGGAATAGGGATGGAAGAAATGGAAGAGGCATCATCACAAGCTTGTGTGAACTTCCCCTCAGGTCCATGGAGCTCTCTTCACAGAGGGTTTAGTGCGTAATTGAACATGAAGCACTCTACTCTACACCATATGTATGTATTTATTATTCAAGGATTTGTTTTGCATATGTGATTGATATGAAGCAAGCAATATATGATTGTACAAGCCATTTATTGCTTTTGTAAATATAAAAGTGAAAGCAAATGCAAATCTCTATCTTGTATTCAAACTACATTTTTCATTTCCACCTTCACAACTTCATTGTTAATTCAAATTCATTGGTTCCATGTGAAAATCAAATAACCCAGTTGTCCCCTGAAAAAAAATCAAATAAACCTCAAAATCTGACACTAATTTCAAGTCATTTGACTTACCATGCCTCAATCAAAAGCCAACACAGAATAAAAATCTCTGTCCATCGCTCTTCGATTGCCTTAGCCCCATTAAAAGTCCGCTTGGGGCAGACAGACACACTCCATTCTCCCAGCCCCTCTGATTAGAATCATGTGGTAAAAAACATTAGACTCCATCTGGAGGGAATCCCAATGGAAAAATCAAGTCATCCCATCCCTCTCCCAATGGACATCACCAAGAAGCATTCTTTTCGAGATACACTAGTTGGCACCTCGAAATCCATTTTCTTGAATGATAATTGTATGGAATAAGACCCAAACTGGAATATTGGTCCCCAAAGCATAGAAAGTCCGCCAGATTGTCCAGTACTCAAAATCACCAAGGAAGAATTCTCAACTCTATGCAACTTTGGAAGAAAGCACTATAATCAAACGCCTAGGAGGTAATCTAGGCTATATTGGTCTCTCCCATAGATTGCCTTAAGTCTAGAAGTTAAAAGGTAACATAGTAATGATTGATTTGGTCAATGACTTCTACGTTGTTAGGTTCACCACAGAAGAGGATTATGAGACGACACTCTACGGTATACCTTGGTTACCTGTTGACCATTATCTCACTGTTCAGAGATGGCATCCGAAATCTAGTGGGGAGGAAACCTCGTTGAATAAGCTAGTAGCATGGTATGATTCCCTAGCCTACCATTGTACGTCTATGATAAGAACATCCTAGCAAGACTTGGGAATCAAATCGGATGAACTCTAAG
The DNA here is from genome assembly GCA_948193385.1 of Breynia disticha f. nivosa. Classification (NCBI taxonomy): domain Eukaryota; kingdom Viridiplantae; phylum Streptophyta; class Magnoliopsida; order Malpighiales; family Phyllanthaceae; genus Breynia; species Breynia disticha. Next base: position 12,590 of record CANYCX010123908.1, read on the forward strand.
GGTTGATGTATCCACTTTTGGTTTTTCATGTGAGAAGTTTGCATGAGTTAGTGTGGAATTGGACCTTAAGAAGCCCTTGATTTCCAAGTTCATCTTTGATAATAAAATTCATAGAGTAGAATATGTAGGGATTCGTTGCATTTGTTTTGAGTGTAGCATTTTTTAACATAAGCAAGAGGTTTGTCCTAAAAATGTGTCCAACTTCCTTCCAACCCTGATGAGGTTCAATCGGCAGTCCATGATAAAGGTCCATAGGGGCCAATAACAACCAAGTCATCTGCAACTGACAGTAAACTCAATCTTGCTAACTTGTGTGGCAACTGGACGATTGCCAAAATCCCTAGAGACATTTCTAAAAACCAACTAGTGACGACATCAAAAAAACGTAAGAGGACCAAGCGGTGGCTAGTGCTGTTTTTGAAAACAAAGAAAAGAACGAGGTAAGTCATGGGTCAAAATCCTCTTCACTAACAAACGTGGAAAATATTTCTGTTTCATGTTTGACTTAAGATGGAAAAGATCCCAACAAGGAGATCACACAGAATCATGTAGAATTAGCATCGTTAGCTGATCAAATGCTTAATTCCAACTCCTTAAATAAAAGCCTTCAAAGCTTTAAATCCTTTTCCTAGCATAGAAATCGTAGGAAGTCAAAGGGTAGATTCTATAAAGAATCCATGGCCAAAGGCTAAAATAAGCCTCTAGCGAAAGCCAGAAAAAATCCAACTTCTCATAAGCCTAGACAACCTCGCCTACCTAAGCCCCAAACAATCTGGTTTTGAAAATCCCCTTAACAAAGTACGTGGGTTACCACATTAAAAAGCCATATTTCCTTTTTATAATTCCAGTTAAACATATTCCTTTAATGCCATCTTTTTGAAACTTTAGCCATCTTTAGCAGACATATAAATTGGATTAAAACAACTCATTTTTATGCATCTCTCTCATTTTTCCTCTCTCTTGTCATTTTCTCCTATTTCTTTTTGCACATTTTTCTCTCGTTTTACTCTTTTTAATTACCTTTTTCTCTATGTATGGATGATCAGATAACAAGCAGAAAAATTTGTCATTGTAACACTGATGATGCTGAAGAACATAATCTGTCTAAGACAACCCGTCGGTAACAAGGCACCTGCCAATGTCACTTAAGCTATATTTCTCTTCACGATGTCGTTTTCGTTTTGTTAAGCTTGTTAAAGAAGGCGTAAGAGGTAAACATGCTGAGAACATGTTGGAGATTAAGAGGATCAATAATGGATGGAGGTTATATGCGTGTGAGGATTTGAGTGGGAGAAAGAGGAGTGTTGGATCCATTTTGCCAAATAGTGTAGGCTACTTTTAGGTGAATGACAACTGTTAGTGAATCAGAAAGGAGAAATGAAAGGTACATAAATCCATCAAAACTAGTTTAATTGTAACTATAAATATATGCATGTATCTGTTTTCTTGTTTGTGTTTCTTACTTATTACTTTCTCATGTG
>CANYCX010123930.1:0-10175 GCA_948193385.1 Breynia disticha f. nivosa
CATTAATGTTCTATTACCTACCCTTAGCATAACTCATTCCTCCCCTTTTCACAAACCACAATTAATGCTTCTCACAAGTTCCTTTTGGTATAGTTTTATGATTCCTACCATCCAACACATGCTAGATATCCTAATTCTTATGATCTTCCTTTCAAAACCCTAAATATCTTCTTACCCTTATTTCAATCTCTCTTATCATCCAACACCCAAATAAATTTACACTTAAAACACTATCAGTAGACCCCAAGGAAGCTTACCTAAATGATGAAAAATGGAAACGAACTCTGGTTTAGAAAACCCAAACTCGTCACTTTGTACAACACCGATTTTGGGCACCTAAAACACGATTTAACACCAGAGATGGTTACTGCTAGATAGTATACATGTTAAGATTTCCAACGAGCTATTATTTGCTCAAATTGGAGCTCAAATGAAAGGGATTTGTGATCAGAAACTAGGGTTAGTGAACAAAAACGGGATTTATCAAGAACACATAAGAAAAGCTTACTGACATTCAATCTCCAACCGATTTCAAACTCCCAAATGTTAGGATTTTGTGATGAATGATGTTGATTAAAGTTTTTAAGCTTTGGATGATTCAAAGTAAAAGATTAATGTAAGGCTTGAATTGGTTTTCTTGTCTTGTTGATTAATGATATGAATGAAAATGATATGTTTATGACTATATGTCCTAATTGACATATGATTGATAAATATATGCCTTGGTGGATATATGGTTGATTTAGGAATGACTTAAAGTTGAATGTTAGTAAACATGTGTTTGTTTACATGGATATATGATTGAAAATTGGTTGATTTGTTATGGATATCTTATACCTGTATGGTTGGTTCTCTGTGTGAGAAGTTGATATGCTTTCTTTGTTCTATTGTTGTGTGCTTACAATGGTATAATGGAAAGCATGATACATATGATTCAGTCTGGTATTCGACATGCTCTGTGTGAGCTATGTTGTGTGCTGATACGAATGTCATTCCTATGTTGTGTGCTGATACGAATGTCATTCCTATGCTATGTGCTAATATGAATGTCATTCATATGTTGTGTGCTAATACGAAAGTCATTCCTATGCTCTATGCTGATATGATACAAATGGCATTCATACATTCACATATTGTAGAATCATTTGTGTGACACGAGCCTGTGTGGCTATATTCCTGTGTGGGTTATCCTATGTGGATAAGGACTTACTATATGTTGTCCTGGACTTACTGTGTGATGTCTGTTTTATGAGCTATATGCTCAGAGCTGTGTGCTTAGGCTGTGTCATTCCTCTACTGTGTGCGGTAGAAGATTTCCACTGCTATGTGCTATGGTGGACAATAACTCAGGTCATCCTGTGTGAAATTGTATTAGCATTGTCATATCATACATTTACATTTGTATATTTATTATGTTATGATTTGAATTCTATGTGAATTTGATCTGTGTGATTATGATTGGTATGATTAATCCTGTGTGGATGACTGTTCAGGTAAATATGACTTGTGTGATCAATCCTGTGTGGATAATTGAACCTGTATGGTTCGTAATTGCTATGTGTTATCTTGTATGAATGTTGATTTGATCTGTGTGATCTTAATGTTGTTGTGTGCTAAATTGATCAATCTGTACGATCTAAATGTTGTTGTGTGCTGAATTAAGAGTATAAACTTATGTGGTTGGAATTCTGTGTGAATTGAATGATTATGTTTGTACTGGTATTGTCTGGTGCCATAGGGAGAAATGAGTTAAGCACGTCCTCGTGCTAATTTACATTTTTACCTGCATATCATTTTATCTAAATGAAGCTAAGAATACTTACTGAGTATGTTTTATACTCACCCCCGTGTTTGTTTAAATAATGTGCAGATAGTAGGTAGCTACTTTTGGACAGAGATAGCAGTGATCAGAGTTCAGTTGTGACATACGTCTGAGGTCTAGCTCCATAGATGATTTTCATATTTTATTTTGTACATTTGTTGTACAGATACATATATACACACAAAACTTGTGTTTGAATGTTTTTCAAACAATTTGCTTCCGCTTGTGTTTTATTTTAAAAACTAAACAGATTGGGCTGAGGTTTTATATAAATAGCGTGTATATATTTTCTCTCTCCTCGTTTTAAAGATTTGATTTTGATATCATTTCTTTATTATATTGTTTATCAGGGAAAAAGGATTTTAAATTTGAGTTTTACAAATGTGGCAGATCCTTTGACCAACAACTGGCAGGTCTGAAGCATGAGCATCATGTTAGGTCTTTTGGTCTTAGGGTTATGTCTGATTAGGACTAGTGCTAGTGGGAGATTGTTAGTGTTATCCCTATCCCCAATACATTGTATGTAACTTTTATTATGGTTTAATAAAATTATGACACATTATTTTATCATTTCATGTATTGACCTATGCTATGTATATGATAAAATATCCATGAATGTTCATTAAACACTGAGGTGTAAAGGTTAAGAACCTTTATATTAGAACGTGGAATTTTTAAGATTAACATTCTAAATATACGTAGTTAGTTATTTCCATGGGAATGAAAATAAATTATTACTAGTATGAGCTTTATGGTTGATCATATTCTACGTGTCATAAATATTAGATATCTAACAAAGTTCAAAGTTATAATGTGAGACATTGTATTTAGAAAGTGATGATTGGTGATAATAATATTTATAGTATATCTCTTATAATGTCAAATTTTTGTCTTTAGACCTAAAATCACTATGACTTTTATTGCTCTTTCTAATGTACTTTGATATATGTCTAACATGGCCTTAAAAGATTGACAAGTATAGGTATGATTGGGTATGCTATGGATTGTAAGTAAAAGTACGAGTGAAGTGAAGGATTGACCTTCTTATAATAAGGGAAGATATCATTGTCGCCTTGATAGACAAGATTGGGAAGATTGTGGTCACACCCAAATAGAATGACTAAATCGGCCATTTGAACTTGGCAATCTTTTCATAGAGATTAAGAAAGTGATTTAGCAGATAATAAGGAAGTTAAATACATGTCTTATGCAAAATCATTATATTGGAGGTCAAAAGAAGAATTTGAGTTGTAGTAGTACTGTTGGCACAGCTCGTCAACTATTTAATTTTAGTGCATTACTAGATCACCTATGATTTATGAAATAATAAATTCATTACCATTATTAATATTCTTATAGACCGCACATGGAGAAAAGAAATTAAAAAAGGTAAAATTGGAAATTCACCTTAGGTCAATTTTTTGTCATCAAGCCAAATCAGGTAGTTACTTGAATTTTGGTAAGTGGGCCAAAACTGGATAAAGCTCATAAATAGGAAAGTCCAACATGATTTATTAATGGTTAAGGCGTAAATTCTCATTATGGATAATGTTGTCTTAGATTAATAAGGAAAGAAAAAGACAAGGATAAAAATAAGGAACCTTATCCTTTTTTATAAGAAAGATAGAGGTGAGAGAAAAATTTGAAAATTCAAGCCCTATTCTTCCTCTACATAACCATCCATTTGAAGTAGGATTATGATCAAATTATTTTGAGTTTAAAATCGAAAATAAGTCCTATTCTTATACACCTACTATACGACATTGAAAGAGAGGGAGAAATAGATTAAAACCTAACCCTAACAACATTCTTTCCTCTCTTCTTCCACTTTGGCCAAATTTTGAAGAGGTAAAACCTACCTTTTGATATCTTTATCATTCACACAAATAAACACAAGATTTAGGGGTTGATTTATTGTAACATTCTGAATTTATTTTAAAATAACATAATTATATGATTAGTAAGAAACATAAATTAAAGTGGGCATGGAAAAAGGAAGCATGAGATGTGCATGTATATATATGTTGACCATGCCATGAAATAAAGAAAAAAGCATGACTTGTTCTTGAATTGGTTGTGGGGCGTGTCATGGAAAGATGGGCATGAGACTTTCCTAATGTGAGTGCATCGCGCCATTATTCAATTTGGCACGAGATGTGCTGAAAAGGCAATTAAGTCGTGCCTCCATTCACGTGCAGCGTGTCATGCAAAGAAAAATAAAGCATAGGGTGTATGTATGCATGTAAGTCATGTTATATAGGAATCAATTGGAATCAGACGTGCCACTTATTTAATTTGGATCGTGCCATGTTTTTTTAAAAAACTGGTTGGATTAGAATTGCATCTTCATTCTTACAGAACACTCGTAAGAATCAAGAGAGAAAAGATAGAAACCTAAAAGATGAAGTACTATGTTTCTAGTTGGAGATTAATGGTGTTGCTATGGATGAGGATAAGAGGATTGAGGAAGAGTTCATCTGTGAAGGATTCGAGAACTTAGGTAGAAAGGAGATGAGCTCACGTTGGATCAAGTGTAGGAATGAATTTCATCGTCATCTATGGAATTTATGTAAGTGATTTACACTTACTGCTCATAATCAAAATTTCTTTCACAGAATACTTTGTGTATGATTGGTTATCTTGGATTATAATGTTTGTATGTAAACATAATGGTTGCTTAAGTCATATTAGGTAGTTATGCCATATGATTGATGAAAAACTTGCAAGTAATGAAATCATGGCTTGATTAGGAGTTATTAATGAATTGATTATGTTAAGTAAGTGGTTCACACTTCCTATGCTATGAATATGTTTCATAGTTGCACTTATTGAGTTGACCTAATGAGTTATGGAATTCTTTATGGAAGAGCATAATTAATTAGTAAGAATTGTAGGTTCTTGTTGAAGCTGTTGGAGTTCCTATTGCTATTAAACATAAGCTTTAGCTTATTGATGAAATGCACGAAAATTATATGAGACTACATTTAAACTAGGTTTAAAAGAATTAAGCTATGTGCTTATATTAACCTATGTGGTCTTTATGTGTGAATGAAAGTTTGGTGCTTTGTGATCTATATGATCATTATTTGATCTATGTGATTTTTATTCTGTGTGTTGTATTGAAAAAGCATGATTGAGCTATGTGCGATTATAATCCTGTGTGGATTGATACTGTGCTATGTGTGAGCGTTGCTGTGTTCTGTTGCTATAAATGTTATTTATACATTCACATATGTTGCATAAGCATTTGTGTGACACTATATTCCTGTGTGGATAAAAGGGTGTTGCTGTGTGCTGTCTTGGATTTGCTATGTGCTATCCGAACTTACGAGCTATATGCTCAGAGCTATGTGCTCAGGCTATATGCCACTCCTCTACTGTGTGCTATGGATGATTTCCACTGCTGTGTGCTATGGTGGACAAAAACCAGGGTCATTCTGTGTGAAATTGCATTAGCATTGCATATATTTGCATTCATATGAATAAAATGCCTTGATATGATTATCTGTGTGATATAGAACCTGTGTGGCTCGTGTTGTTGTATGCTATCCTTTGTGGATATTGTTCTGTGTGATCGGGATTGTTGTATGCTGATTTAGTTGTGTGCCTATATGTATTATATGGATGTTATGTGTGAACATAATAAGTGATTTGTTGTGTGCAATTGATATGTAATTAAGTATGGTTATGTATCTTAACTATGTGATCATATATATGTACAAACCATGCTTTAATTAATTTGATGATATGAAAGGCTATGTGCCAGAAAAAGAGTATAAGAAGTGTCTTGGTTAAGTATGAATAGACAATATAAGTGAGCTGAGTGCAAATCATTTAAATTAAGAATGTAATAAGGCATTTTCGAACCTCAGCACGCCTTCGTGTTGAATAGTACATCTTTGCGCTGAATATTGAATCTCAATAATTGATACGAGCACGACCTCGTGCTCAAATGAAGAATGACCGTATCAACTGGGAAATCAGAGATGAGCACGTCCCTGTGTTTATTGAGCACGCCCTGTGCTAACTGTAATTTCCCCTGCACTTCATTTTAACAATGATTTGTTTAACACTTACTGAGTATTTTATATACTCACCCCCGTATGTTGTTTTAATATTGTGCAGGTTTAGCATGATTGCCACGAAGAGGATTCGGGCACATGTTTAGCAAACATGGATTTATTATAAAGAGTTTGACATAAGTGAACTTGTTTTACCAAATTGTATTTAAGATTATTGTAAATTTTCAAAACTCTTTTATTTAAGTCTATGATATCCATGTTTTGGAAAGATATTTGAAAAATAATGATTTTAATTTTGAGTCCCACATTTATGTCACTATACACGCTGGTTACATTATTTTATGAGTTGTTAATTCAAGAACCCAAAACAAGGTGAAATCGATCCTACTATTGTGCTAATACACTTTCTTTTGATCTGTGTGTTAATTTTGTAGAGGGACAACATTTGGGGTCCTTAGAAGGTGTCTTAAAGGTAGTCCCAAAGTATTTTGGACTGTAGTTACTTATTAGAAGCACATACACAATTGGTTTCTTAAAGAAACAAGGTAAAGATCCGACCTTTAATGTAAATTTTTTATTTTTATGAACTAGTCTTGATTATTATGCCATGTTATGATACTATGGTTACTTTGGTGTGACCTTGGACGTTTTGTTATGTATTTTTATTATTTTCTCCGCTTCAATTGAAACACGTAGAAAACCCAACATTCCATTCAACTCATCACCATTTCATATTGATATTCAATCCTTATAATTTCACATTTTTGTCATTGTAAATCAATAGCTCAGACCAACATCATCATCATATTATTAAATCAATCAATATCTCACCCACCATGGGAATACATTTCTCATCAATTACAAAACATTTCATTTTATTTATGACCAATACACTTTATCACATATATGGGACTTCCACAATTATCATATTGATACAACAATATCAAATTCTTGGTTACACTCATATCAATCAAGATTTCCTTATTACACAATCAATCATTCACACATAAGGCCATATATACTTAACCATACAAACTAAATCAATAGATAGGTAAGTGTTGGTAAAAACACTTATCTCAAATTTTAAAATGCTAAGAATGAGTTCAAAAAAGAACACAACCTACCCACACGACTGATTTATAGGGTCGTGCCCCTCTTTGTTTGACACACGTTCATGTAGCATGCTCATGTGACTGGTCATTCCTCTTTTTCAGCCCATACGAGCAACAACACAAACCATGTTGTTAGTTGTGTTGTTCACTTGAAACCTTAATATAAAAAACACAGCCTAGACACGAGTGTGTCCAAGGGTGTGTTAATCACTTGTTCACACTTTCTCAATTTTCACAACTACGACATTAAATAATTTAATTATCAATCATCTTAACACATCAATCAACATTCATAGATAATATATTTTGAGGTGTTACACAAATCATTCACTTACATCATTGTGACATCCTAGAATTTATTTTATGGAAATGATGAATGAAAATAAGATTTTTCTTATTGAAATGATGAAAAATAAATGATTACACATAGGTATATGAAGGTTGATTGAATGTTGATATAAGGGTTATATGAAATAACCAAGAAAAAAGAGAAATGCTGAAAACAGTAGAGAACACGCTGTGGCAGCCAAAGTACGCGTACTGGCCAAGACAGCGCGTACTTTTCTGTCCACCACGTGTAGTCTATTGAATCTGGGAAAAAAATATAACTTTGCTCGATTTAACTGAACCTTCAAGAACTCTTATATAACCTGTAGAGAAAATACCAGAGAAGAGCTGAGAAAGAAGAAAAAGGCATTGTTATTGAGTGAAGGAAGTAAATTAGCAAAAAGAAACTTCAATTCTTGCAAGAATCAAAGCCAAGTTAACAAGGTAATTGTTGATAGTTGGTTTATAAGAAATTTTGAGGGTTATGCTTTGAATTTGATGGTTGGATGTGTTTGAACTGAAATTGATGCTGGAAAAACATGTTGTTGAGTTAAAGGAACTTGAATAACTCTTTGTATATGATTTAAGAGAGGTAAATCATTAGATGGATGGATTTTAGAAAGGTTGGTTTATGAAGGGACGTTGTTAGAATGGATGGATTAAGCCTTAGAATGATGTTTTGATGATTCTAAGTAGAGAATCAATATGAATACAGATAGTTAATGAAATGTATGTGATTAATTTCGTACAACAGGATCTGTACAACGTTTGAGCGGAGATCGATTCGGTGTTGGTATTTCCAACTTTACATATACTTTGAGGTAAGTGTTCTTACGCTTACTAATTTTATTTGTATGCTATTTCATATAAGTAAGAACGCAATTTTTCTAAGCTTATATATATGTATATATAATTGGCTTAGGATGTTGGAAGATTGTTGTGAATTGAGGATTGCTAGAATTAGATGAAACAAATTGAGAATAAGAATCTTGATCCTTACACAAAAGAATATGAACTAGAAATTCAAAGGATCATTTATTTATAAAGTATAGCAAACCAATTACTAGATGCATCTTGTGATCCCAAAACGAGTTATAAAATCTTATAAACTAGCTGAAAATGCCTCAATAGAATTGATGTCCCAGAAGTACAATAAATTGATAATACAACAAATGAATCCATGACACGCTAGAAGCGTGGAAGATCCCTTGTTTCTAAAGATAAAAATCAACTAAAGAAACAAGATAAGTAAAGTGACGTTTTCAATATCACCAATGCTCTTGAAGAGCTTGAAAGTAACTCCTGAAGAAGTTTATATATGCAGAAATAATGAGATCTCAATCAATTATACCCATACAGGAAAAAGATAGGATATAAACTATTATCGATAATGTATATGCATATACAATAACAATTGATATTGGAAAAGATAATGGTGATATTGAACCTAAAGTTATTGAGAAATGTTAGAAAAGAAAAGATTGGTCAAAAGGACACTACAAGATTCTATTAAATTAGCGCTCAGAATTTAGCGACCAAAATATCTGGACGCTAAAATCAGACATTTTTTTGCGACCACGTGGACGCTAAACTGGTCATCATGTGTAACAGTGGTGCAGGAATTTTTGGCGCGAAAACCCGCCAAAATTTGCGTCCACATGGACGCTAATTTTATGACCACGTGGACGCTAAAAAGTGATCACCATAAACTGTAACGCCCCAAAATTCGTATTTAATTAAAAATATTAAATAAATATCTAGGAAAATACAGGGAAATTTTTCGCGATTTTATTTAAGGAAAAATAAGGGAGGATTGGAATTTGCGAGAATTTATGAAGTCGGGATTTTGAATGTGGGCCGAATTGATGAGAGGTTACGAATGGAATAATAGATTAAGAACAAACCCACAAATCAAACCCTAAAAACTATTTTCCCTCCTCTCTAAACTCACACGCTTCCCTCCCTTCTTTCCTTTTCCTCCCACGCCATTCTCTTCCTCTTTTTACCTCCATAGACAAAACCTCCTTTCCACCTTCAATCTTCCTCAAAAACCTGGAGCTAGGGACGTGTTGAAATCGATTTTAGGATGAGCTAAGGTAAGCTTTCCTCTATCCTCTTCAATTCCCGTTTCTCCACGAACCCTAATTTTCCAACCCACATAAATCTCTCATTTTAACTCCAAATTGAGCAAATGGCTTGTTAGAAAGCTTGAGATGCGTACTACCTAATGATAACCAAGTTTAATGTTAAATCTCTGATTACATACTCAAAAACGTTGCTGGAAGTGGAGCCCTGCATAGTGACGGGATTGAGAACTCGAGTGGTGATTTTGCGCAAACGTGTTCTCCTTTGCGTTTCTTCGCTTGGATAAGTTTATTTGAGGTATAGTAAGAGTGTTTTAGGTATTGAATTGATTGGGTAATATCATATGTGTGAGAATGAAGCATGGTTAGGTGAATTGAATAGGTTTGAAAGTGGGGATTGTGAATTAGGTGAAATGAGAGTGTTTGGAGGATGATTACATTCTAAATACAGCTAAACAAACTTGTTTAAGACATTAATGAAGTTTGGTGAGAAGGAAAGTAAGAGTGGTAATGGTAGGGAGAACATTGGAGATGAACCTAATATGATACATACACATTGTAGAGCATTGTTCATTCATTTATGTAAATTATATGATATGAAAATTGATATGAATTATAATGTTACCCATAGGGAATTGGAATCGTGGCAGAAAAGGGTTCCCAACTGAGCCGTTAGGCGTTTCGTGCAAGGTAAGTAACACGAGCACAACTTCCCTAATCTGTATGTCTTCTTACTTATATTATGAGCATGTTAAATCAATATGATAGATTAATGTTTGTGTGTTGATATGATTATGAGTGAGCTTAT
>CANYCX010123951.1:0-17162 GCA_948193385.1 Breynia disticha f. nivosa
AAATGATAAATATACAATGCTATGATGGTTGTATGTATATATATATTACATTTCCTCCGTCATTTCTCTTTCCTCCCTACATAATTCTCACTCTTTCTTTATTTAATCCAATCCTTTCTTAATCAATATCCATTCTCAACCCACTTAACAAACTTACCACAATCCAATTTCACAATTTCTATCTTTCAACACTTAACTATACATCATTTCCTCCCATTTCCTCTACAAAATTCTTAAACCATATTCTTAAATCCAAAATTAGTTTCACCACATCAATTACCCAAACAAATTGGCAATATAAATAACCTTAGTAAAGCTCAAGGAAGCTAACCCTAACATCCATACTTAAAACCGAACTTAGGGTTCAAACTTCAAAATTCGTCACTTTTACCCTTTCCATTTAAAACGTCGATTTCATCAATCAAAACCACAAATTAACCTCAAAATAAGATACCAATGGTTACTACACATCCATACCTTTCTAACAAACTCAATTTTACTCAATTCTGACTTAAAATAAATGAGAAATCACATCTGGAAACCCTACAATCAATAAAAACGTGATTTCCAAGATTAAGCCGAAAAAACTCACCAAATCAAGTTCTTAATCGATTCCTATAGCTCCCGATCACCAAGGTTCGTCGAGGTTTAGGCTCGGTTTGGGTTTTGAAATCTCGGTTTGGTATTTGGAAGCAAAAACGTGGAACTGAAGTGAGGTAGAGAGAGATGGAGATATGTATATATATAAGGAATTGACAATTGACGGTTTTACCCCTCGGCTCAACCGTTGCTCTCTTTTCGATTTTCTCTCTCCCGATTTTAAAATCTCATGTCCTTCTACACACTTCCACCAACTAATACTTAATTTTTCTTGCGAAAAATTTCCTCATAAATTTTATAAATATTCTTAAAAACTTTAAAAATTTCCGAAAATGGAGGCGTTACACATAATGTTCGACAAAATTGACTTTGGCCAATCTAACCTCTCCCTGATGGAAAATGTCGTTACAACGATGAAGCCGTAAACCAAAAGACTGCAGTGCACATTCAGTCCTCTACGATGTCGCTTCCAACACATTTCGTCCACTAATAATCCTAACCAACACGTGGTTCAGTTCCGGCTCACTCGACTCAAAAGGCATACTCGTCCAGATCTAGAGCACCAATGCGCTTCTTTAATCATTGATTTGCTCTCGTCGTAGAACAATCTTTTATCTTCATGTGATATTGAGAGAAATATGAATTTGATGATGTTGAGATTAGAAATCTGTGTTTAAGATTAAATCTAAAGAAATTTTTTTGAAGAATGAATGAAATATGAAACTGAAAAAAGAAACGAGAGAGAAAAAAATAGAGGTAAAGATTGAATTGTTTAGATGAGTGAGTTTTTTAGTGTAGAAATATGGTTTATATGATCATCTATTTTTAAGACAAATATTATTTTTTATAACATTTAAGAAAAATATTTGGATGGTATGGGAAAAAAGAAAATTGTAAATTTAAAGTACTATATATGTCCTTTTCCCATGTTTCCAAATATTGTATATTTTAAATTAGCAACCTTCCTTACTCCGGCCCAGCTCATTAATTGATAATTAGCAAGATCCAGTTCTAGTACAATAGTAAAGGCCCCAAAGGCTCCGTCCACCCGGTCCCACCTCAATATTAAACACCGACGCTCTCGTATCAAAATTCAAATTCCAACGGTCACATTCTCTTAGGGTTTTCTCTTAGACCATCGCTATATATAGCAGCTCCAAACCAGTTTCATCTCAACCTAAAATCACCACTTAGTTCGGCTCAGAAGAAAAATGGATTTCAACTGCCTCTCAAGAAAACAACTTCAAACTCTCTGCAAGCAGAACAAAATCCCTGCCAATATCACCAATGTCGCTATGGTCAATGCTCTATCTGCTCTTCACAAGGTAAATGCATCCTCTTTACTATAAATTTAAATGCAATCTCATTTCAAACACTTCGTCATTCTATTCTTACTTTCTGAGCGCATTCATTAATCTAATTATTAGGAATTTTGAGTTATTATAGTTGCAATTAATTGCTATCTTATTAATTGATGTAACTGAAATCTAAAGTATCAAAAGGACCCGATACGTTCATCAATGCGGCTGAATCGGTTCAAGAACCTAATCGAGAGGAATTGATGAAATCACAGTTAATTTAAATCTAAATATGGAAAATGCAGGTAGAAGGGCTGGAAGAATTTATCAATTGTGTTGAATCGGACAATCAGAAGTCTCCGGAGAAACTAATGCCAGAATGCCCTGACGTTCCTAAAACGGCTTGCAGAACTACAAGCAGAAAACAAGTAGCTGTGGAGTCTCTATCGGTGGTTAATACACGCCGCTCAATGAGGAGATATGTTGGGGTCGAAGCTGAGCAAGAGAATAAGAACGTGAACCAGTTGGTGACTCCAGCTGCACCCGTCACCAGGACGAGGAGAATGGCAACAGCTGCTGGATCCACGCGCCAGAGAAGTGTGGCTGTGGAACAAAAATCAGTGCAGAGAGGGGATGGGACGAGGCAGTCGATGAGATTGTTGGAGAAGTGCTTGAGAGAAATGATTGTAAAGGAGGAAGGGAAAATGAGTGTAAAGGAGGAAGGGAAAATTGAACCGGTTAAGTTTGATGTGTCTGGTAAGTTTTTGTGTTTTTGTTGTTTTGATTGATGGTTTATTTTGTTAGGTGTTTGGTGCGGATTTTTAATGATGAATAATATGAAACTTGGAATTTGTAATTTTTTTAATGTGGAATGTGATGATAACGAACTTAATGTTGCATAGGAGAATAGAAACATAGTTTGAGTTCTGAAACTTATCTTGACATGATGATACAGAGTCTAATGAAGTATCAGATGAGATTGTAGATAAGATTGGTGGTTTGGAGGATTTTTTGCCCCAGAATCAGTCAGTTAAGAGGGAAAATGACGAGAATGACAAACTTCCAAAAGATAACTCCAACACTGAATATGAAATGGAAAAATGCAGTGTGAAATTATCATTTGATGGAGATGATAATTTGGGCAATCCTTCTGGATTTGATGCTAAAGACGAAGTAGATGACGAGAATTCCAACAAACATGATGAGTTTGGTAAGTTCAGATTGCTTTTCATTTTTGTTCTTACATATAATAGTTTGCACTTGGTCTCAAGTTGAATTTTCGAAAGCTTATATGCTTTCATGATTTGGTCATGTTGGTATAAAATGGGCATATTGTAGCAGATCCTTGTAATGGTGAAAACAATGAGACTCCGAGTGCTGCTATGATACCAGAAATGTCCAATGAAGTGAGCAACAATGGTGTTCTTTTGGTTGTTGAAATGGCGGATGACACTACAGCTTCTGCCATGGAAGCAAAGAAAGCTGAAACAGCTGCTTCTCCAGATGAAGAGCTTTCTGCTCCGAATGAGATCAAGGAGTCCCTGAAGTTGAAAGGACATGTTGGCGATGATTCTGCAATCAATCCAATCGAAAATGATCAGCATGGAAATCTTGAGGAGGGATTTGATTGCAAACAATTGGAAGAACAAGTTGAAGGGAATGAAACTCGAGAATCAGTCAAAGAGCAGGTTTCATACCCTTCTGAAACTATTCACTGTGAGAAGCTGGCAACCGAAACCAAACCTGAAGATCATAAGCTTGATAATGAACGTGAAGAATGCCACCATGTTTCAAATGATGTGGTAATGGAGATTGAGAACAATGAAGTATTGTCTGAATGCGATGCCATCACACATGAAGAGTTGAGCGAATGCAGCATTGAGGCGGCAGAATTAAAAGAGACTCAGGTTTCTGTAAGAAGCACCAAGGCGAACTTGGAAGAGAAAATAGTCCTAGAGAATGCTGTTTCTGTAACTTCAGACAATCTTGAGAAGATACAAGAGGAGGAAATAATTGTGCCATCTAACTATGACACTCTGAACGAAGTTTCTAACATCAACATCACTGGCGAGAAAGTGGAGGCAAAGCAAGAAGAGGTGAATATAATGCTGGGAGCAATGAGTATAAGACAATTGACCAAAATGATAAAGGAGCTGCAAATTACGAAGAAGAAGAAAGAAGAGAAGAAAAATGCCAACAAGGTTGATATAAACTCTTTTCCTAATTGCACGTTCATGTCAACTTGACTTGTTTTTATTTGTATTGACGCGTTGTTATGTTTATTTCTGAAATGCAGGCTGCCAAGGAAAGACTTCCTCTGCAAAGACTTCCAGATAATCGAATGGCCATAACTGAATCAGGAGAGGAACTTTAAGTTGATGGATGTTATGTCAAATTTGAGATGGGGTAAATGCCGAAAGGAATAAGATTTTGACTGCAATACGGAATTTGGGAGATTCAAACCTTGGTTTGACTTCTTTTTTGGCCTTTTGATGTTTTCTTGTACTGATATTGTCAAAAGCTTATTGAGCAATTGTAATTTTGCTGAAGAACTTTCTGGTCTTATTAGTTCTTATGATTTCCTAATTTTACTCTTTACTGCTTTGCAAAACATCAATTCTGGCTCTTTTTCCTTTTTAATGTTTGGGATTGGGAATTGATATATCTCTCTCTATAGATTAAGAGTTGCCACTACTGAGGATAACTCTTTTTAAACAAGAGTTTGCACTTTCTTTTTAATTAGCATCACTCTTTCTTTAAATTAGGCATATAAAAATAGAACATTACTATCGTACTTTATACGACTTAGGCGTTGTTTGAATGTTTAAGAGGGGAAGAGAAGTAAGGTAAATTAGTCTAGGGGAAGTGAAGGTAAGGGAAATAATGAAAATAAAAGTAATATTTTGTTGTTTGTATATTTTAATGAAAGGAGAGGGAAGAGTGTTAAAACTTGTAAATAAATGAAAAAAAATACTCTATATTTCTTCTTAATCTTTTAATATCTCTCTCAATTTGAATGATAAGAAAAATTGAAAAGAGGGAGGTGAAGGAGGTTAAAATTCACCTTTTCTACCTTCCCTTCCATCCCTCAAATTATGAAACCAAAAAAAATATTTTTTAATTATTTTTACTTTCCTTCCCTTCCCCTCTTCTAAGTAACATCCAAACAATGCCTTAGTTCCCAAAACCAATGATTTGTTCTCATAGATATTGATATCATATATCAATTTAGTTTCAACAAATCATTTACTGCGAATGCTTTCTTAACTTTGCAATATTGAAATGTTGTTTCTAACAATTTGGATGTCCTCACATAGAACTAGAGAAATGTTTATACTTCCACTAAACTTACGTATACACTAGATTGTTCAAATCTTTATGCATTAGAGAATACTCTCTCTCAACTTGTAAATTCTTCTCCAATCTTTAATATATTTTCTAGACTAGAAAATTATGACACTTAATTTTTCTTCAAGTTTTATTTTGCTCTCATTGTTCTTCTTATGAATTAATTTTCTCTTAGAAAACATTTTGATTGTGCAACTTATGCTTTAGTTCTCAATCATGTAGTAAGATAGTATTCCTTTGCTCTCTATGGAATAGCCGAAAAGCACATAGGTTCTTTTGCGATTAACTTGTCCACACTTAATCTTTTTAACTAGGGGTGAGCAAAAACAATGACCACATCAAATCAAAATCAAACTGAACCAAACCACTTTTTATTGGTGTTTAGGTAGTTTGGTTTAGTCAAGATTTGACTTTTCTCAACTCTCCATGTTCGATTTAATTTTAGGTTGGTGAATTGTCAATCCAAACCTAAACTAAACTGACCACTATATGTTAGTGTAAGCCCTAGCCCAATCCATTATTTGTAACTTTTATTATTGATTAATAAAATTATGAGGCATTATTTTATCATATCATGTATTGACCTGTGGTATATGTTTGATAAAATATCTAAGAATGTTGATTAAGCACTCAAGGTTAAGGACCTTAATAGTAGAACCTGGAAGTTTTGAGATTAACATTCTAAATGTCCCTAGTCACTTGTTTCTATGGGAATAGAAATGAATTAAGACTAGTATATACTTTGTATATGATCATGTTCTACGGGTCATATATATTTGGGATATCTAGTAAAGTGCACAGGTATAATGTAGAGCATTATACTTGGAGAGCGATCACTATTTGCAATGTCAAATATTATCCTTAGACTGAAAAGCATTGTGTCTCTTGTTGTGATTTTTAGCGTACTTTGACATACGCCTAACATGGCCGAAAAACGTTGACAAGTATGAGCATGATTGGGTATGCTACGAATCATAATTGAAAGCAGGAGTGAAGTGAAGGGATTGACCCTCTCTATGAGAGATGATACACTGACCGCTTGATAGACAAGATTGGGAAGAGTGTGGCCGCACCTGAATGAAATGATTAAGTTATTTATTCAAACTTATCAATTTTGTCATAGAGAACAAGAAAAGTGATTTAGCTTTAAGTAAGGGTGTTACCGACATGCCTTATGTTAAATCAAGATATCGAAGGTCAAGGGATTTGTTTGAATTGTAGTAAGGCTGTTGACACCGCTCGTCAGCTATTTAATTTAGGGTGATCATAGTATCTTACTAGAGACCGCATATGATTTATGAGTTATTAAACTCATTGCCTTTATTAAATAGTCCTACAGAATGCACATGGATGCCGAATACCTAAATGGGTAAATTTGGTATTTCACCTTAGATCAAAATTTGGCTATTGGGCCGGATTGGGCATTTGGGTCGATTTTGGTAATTGGGCCCAACATGGATGAGAAATAATATTTCTTACATGATTTTAAGACAAAGATTATTTATTAAATATGATGTCTTAAGTGAAAATATGTAACAAATAATGAAAGAGAAAATTTAAGAGGTATGTCTTAAATTAAGACATGATTTATGTAAGATAATTAAAAGAATAAAATCTCTTAATTATCTACATAAGATACACGACAATGAGGGAGGATTTTAAAAGAGATTTTAAATTTGAAAAGGGCTTATCTAAATCCTAAAAGATTTGGATTGCTATGTGAAATTTAAAATTGGATTTAAAATTTTCAAAAAGCCTTATCAAAACCTTAAACTCTTGCCTATAAAAGGAAGAGAAACCTAGTCACAAAATCACAACGCATAGCCATCCCTCATACACTCCTCTTACCGTGAGCTTTCTCTAAAAGATCAAGAGTGTGATTTTTGAGTTTTCTGTAGTGAGTGACGTGAGATCTAGGGGTTGATTATACACATTAATCATCGTGGTGCCCTTGGTTTCGCAGAAATCTCATCTAAAATTGACCAAGAACAGGTGAACTGTATCTTACCGTGTGCTAGTACACTTATTCGCTAATCTGTTTGTTATTACTGTAGAGGAACCACGGTGTCACGAAGGTCGTCTTGGAGTATTCTGAGACGATAGTCACTGTTCTTGCTCATATTGCCCACAGTTTGGAAGGAAAGAAACAAAGGTATGATTTTTCTTTCAAAGTTTACATTTTTATGTAACCTAATTGTCAATCGATTGTATTTATCATGTTTTAAGTCGATTTCTTGTCGATCCTTGGCTGTTCTTGCATGATTTTATTGTTTTATTCTGCTACCAATTAGTTTAATTCATGTAGGAAACCCAACATAACATTCATGTGCATATTTGATATTGGCATTCATTTATGGCAGGTTTGATTCTTGTTCATTATGAGTGTTGGCATGATTGACTTGAGTTATGAGATATTATGCTTGAAAGGTTTCGTGTGAGTATATATGTGCTTTGCTATGATTGACTCTTAGGTGATTTTGTATGATGAATTGAGAGTACATAAGGTACTTGTGATATACTGAGAACATATATAAATCAAAGCACATAAGTAATACTCAATGAACATAAAAACAGAATCATAATGATAAAGTCAGAAGCCCAGCACGCCCATCGTGCTGACCAACACTCCCACGTGTTGTTGGATAATCTGGGAAAGATTATGAGCACGTCCTCGTGTTCATTGAAGAACAACTCGTGCCACTTGAATAAGAAATGATCGAGCATAGCTCGTGTTCAGTTCAAAACGACGTGTTTACTGGGAAAATTAGTTCGAGCACGATCTCGTTCTTAATAGAGCACGATCCATGCTAACTTGAAAATGTAATTAGAACACATCTCGTGTTAGTATAGGCACGACATGCCAACTGGGAAGATCAATATGAACACGCCCCGTGTTCATCTAGCATGACCTCATGTTGTTTCTCCTGCACTTTATTTATTCAATTTATTGTGTTTCACTTACTGAGTATACCTGTATACTCACGTTTTTTATTGTTTAAATGATGTGGAGATTGTATGCAGCTGCTTCTAGAGCAGTTTTGTCATGATCAGAGACATTACACAATATTGATTGAGGTTTGGCTCCGGGATAATGTTGTATTTCAGCTTTTGGTTTTGTATATATGATGTACATATTATGTATATATATACTAGTTTGGATTTGTTTTTAAACTACATATATATTTTGCTTCTGCATGTATGTAAAGAAATTTTGGGCCCGAGGGTTTGGTTTATAAAAATACGTATTTATCTTTCTCTCTCCTCGTATATCTTATATTATATGCTATCAAATTTGAAATATTTTGGGATAAATGTTTTAAAATTTGCTCTCCACATTTATTGGTATCAGAGCATGGATTAAATTTTCTGCAGACTGTGTCAATGATTTTCATTGTATGATTTGAAAATCTTGCATGATGATTTGTAAAGCTAAAAAGTTTGAAACTGTTTTTTATTACCATAGTATGAAGCCTAGAGATGATATATCACCAGATCATACATTCCAGTCCAAGGACCCAATAGGAGGATATGGTTTAGCATCAGCATCCCCAGTACATCTAAAGCAGCCTACAATACCACCTAGATGCATATTCTCCTATATGACCCTACGTATGCACCATTTTGGCAGATGATGCAGAAAATGATACGAGATTAGGGACAGGGTCAATGAAAGAAAGAAAAAGAGATAGAGAAAGGTCTAGGAAGTAAATCAAACCTGAACATTGATAAGAACTTTACAGAGTTTGAAAATAAGGGGCAAAGGTATTTGAGGGAACGGCTGATCCGACAAAGGCTGAGGACTGGTTGAGATAGACTAAGAGGATTCTCAATCGTTTGAAGTGTAACCCTGAGCAGAAATTGAGGTATAGTACTTCTCTGCTAGAGAAAGCTGTATATAATTTGTGGGAGACAGTCCCAAACAGTCAGAAAGATCCTCCTGTGTTGACTTAGGACGACTTTCTGAGAAAGTTTGAAGATAAGTACACCCCTCCCCTAAACCAGAATAAGAAAAAGATTGAGTTTTTGGAGTTGAAATAGAGAGAGAAGATTGTTGTTGAGTACGAGGCAGATTTCACCAGACTGTCTTGACATACTCTAGAGGATGTGGACACTGATCAAAAGAGGAGAGATAGGTTTGAGAGAGGGCTCAGGTACAATATTAAAAATAGTATAGCAATGAAACTGCCCACATATGAGCTGTCAAGGTAGAGAAATTAGAGGCTGAGGGTGATAAGAAAGGAAAGTGGCAGAGGACTTCAGGTTCTAGTTCTTAACAGTCGCAGAAGAAAAAGAAGTTAGATTTGAGACTACCTCGTGGGACAGGTGGTAGTGCTAGTAGACAGTCAGGGCGAGGAGCATGAGGTAGGAGGAGTGATTCCACCAGGCCTCCTACCTATCCAAGTAGAGATAGAGGTTCTTATACCAGTATGGACACGAGATTATTGTGTTATAAATGTCAACAGACGGGACATTTCACTAGAGACTGTCCACAACGATGAGGGCCTCAGGCAGGTAGTGTTTCTAGGAAAAGTAGTGTGGGTGAGGCTCGTACTACAACAGATAGTGGCAGTAGCTGAGGTAGAGGTGGACACAGTTCATGGTCTTCTTAAAGGATCAGTCTCTAGGGTTGTAGGTAGTGGTTCAGGTACAACGGGTGCAGCTAGCGGTTCTACAGCACCTGTGGCATCATGAGCTTGAGTGAATGATATGACCAGAGATGAGGTAGTAGAGGATCTGGACGTCATCACCGGTACAATTTACATTTTTACCTATTCTACTTTAGTACTGATTGATTTGGGTTCTACGTGTTCTTTTATTAATAAGAGTGTGGTAGAGCATATAGGACGTATTATCAAGCAGCTGGGGTATAAAGTTGTTGTATCTATGCCTGCTGGTAGTAATGTGATAGTACGACATATTTTACGACACTATGAGTTAAGGATAGTGGAGTCGGCGTATTTGGCAGATTTGATTGTATTTAGGATGGCTGAGTTTGGTATCATTTTGGGAATGGATTTGTTATCTAGAAATCGTGTCATGGTCGACTTCTATGCGAAAGAAGTTGTCATTGAGGTAGACGGCGAGAGACGAGTATTATTAGTAAGCGAGAGGAAGGTTATTCCTTCTTGCCTGATTTTAGTCGTATTTGTTGCAAGGTTGATTCGGGAGGGCTTTGACACCTATTTAGCATCAGTTATAGATCTGAATCTACCGAAGCTAGAGGTGCTAGATGTACACATTGTATGTGATTATCCTAAGTTCTTTCCTGACGAGTTACAGGATTACCACCACAGCGAGAGGCAGACTTCAGGATAGAGATTATACCGGGTACTACACTAGTATCTATCTCGCCGTATAGGATGGCAGATATTGAGCTGCAGGAGCTGAAAAGACAACTAAAGGAGTTGTTAGAGAATGGATTTATACGCCCTAGTGTGTCACCTTGGAATCACCAGTACTATTTGTGCATAAGAAGGATGCTAGTATGCAATGATAGACTATCGTCAGCTGAACAAGGTGACCGTTAAGAATAAGTATCTGCTGCCACAGATAGAAGATCTGATAGATCAGTTTCATGGAGCTACAATGTTCTCCAAAATTGACTTGTGGTCTGGATATTGGCAATTGAGAGTTGAGGAGGATTCAATTACAAAGACAAATTTCAGAACTCGATAAGGGCATTTTGAGTTTATTGTTATGCCATTTGGGTTGATGAATGCACCAGCAGTTTTTATGGAACTGATGAATAAGGTGTTCCAGCCTTATTTCGATCAGTTTGGGGTTGTATTTATTGGTGACATTCTGGTGTATTCACGAGATAGAGAGGAGCACGGAAGACATTTGAGGATTGTAATCGAGTTGCTGAAAGAAAAAGAGCTTTATGCTAAAGTCAGCAAATGTGATTTTTGGATGTCAGAGGTTGTTTTTCTAGGACATGTGATCTCTACAGAAGGAGTGAAACCTGATTCTAGTAAGATAAAAGTCATTCAGGAGAGGGAGTCTTCTAGGAGTGTTACTGAGGTTTGGAGTTTTCTGGGTCTAACGGGATATTATTAGAGATTTATTGAGGATTTTTCAAGGATTGCTAGACCGATGATAACTTTATTCCAAAAGAATACTCCTTACATCTGGAATGACAAGTGTGAAGAGAGCTTCAAAAAGCTAAAAAAAGAGATTAGTTGAGGCTCCAGTACTTATGTTACCTTCGCAGGAAGGTGGATTTGTGGTTTATACAGATTCTTCTAGAGCTGGGTTAGGCGTCATGCTGATGCAGTACGGCCGAGTGATTGCTTATTCCTCGCATTAGTTGAGACCATACGAGGTTAATTATTCGACACATGATTTGGAGTTAGCTACGATCATCTATGCTCTAAAGTTTTGGCGTCATTACTTATATGGTGAGATTTTCTAGATTTTCACAGATCATAAAAGTCTCAAGTATATTACGACCCAACGAGAGCTGAACCTTCTACAGAGGAGATGGATAGAACTTCTTAACGATTATGACTGCAAGATAGAGTATCATCCTAGAAAGGCAAATGTAGTCGTTGATGCCTTGAGCAGAAAAGAAAAAGGGGATGATGATTCAGTTACTTATAGAGTAGAGTTTCTATTTGCCTTGCGAGAGTTGCGAGTGTAGTTGGATTTCATCGAAGACCAAATGTTAGCGAACATTAGAGTTTGACCTCAGATGAGAGAGTTGATTGCATCGCGACAGATTAAGGATGATTATTTGATGCAAATCAAGAAGAAGGTCGAAAAAGGAAAAGTTGCTACTTCGCACTGACTTGATGACGATGGTGTGTCGTGTTATCGAGAAAGATTGTGTGTTGCAGATATTCCAAAGTTAAAGAACGAGTTGATCATTTAGGCTTATTCTTCACCTTTATCAGTTCATCCTGGCAGTATGAAGATGTATAGAGATATGCAACATTTGTACTAGTGGGTACATATGAAGAAAGACATAGTCGAGTTTGTCGCTATATGTCTACCTTGTCAGTAGATCAAAAAAGAACATCAAACATCGGTCGGGAAACTGAGACCACTTAACATTTCGAAATGGAAATGGGAGAAGGTTACCATGGATTTCATTATAGGCTTACCGGGGACGTCTTGTCGTCACGATGCTATCTGGGTGATAGTAGATCGACTGACAAAATCAACTCACTTTTTAGATATCCGAGAGGATTATATGTTGGATAAGCTAGCTGGATTGTATGTTGTTGACATTGTCAGGTTATATGGTCTTCTTACTTTTATTGTTTCTGATCGTGATCCTAGGTTTAGATTGCAATTCTGATAGAGTCTCCAAGATGCGATGGGTGCTCGATTAAGTTTTAGTTTGGCTTTCCATCCACAAACTGATGGTTAATTAGAGAGGATGATTCAGACAGTTCGGAGGTAATTAGGACGATCACCTACCATTGGTTAAGTTTGCATACAATAATAGCTACTATTCTAGTATCGGGAAGGCACCTTATGAGGCTCTATATGGGCGACGGTGCAGGAGTCCAGCTTACTGGGATGTTGAGGGTTTGCGACCAATCGAGGGACCAGAGTTGGTTCAGCAAACCTTAGAGAAAGTGAACATAGTGAAAACGTGTATGCAAGCAGTTCAGGATCACCATAAGAGCTATTACGACCGACATCACCGAGAGATAGAGTATGTGGTCGAAGATAGAGTTTTCTTATAGGTTTTGCCCTGGAGAGACGTTATCAGATTTGGGAGGCGTGGCAAGTTTAGTCCTAGGTATATCCGGCCATGTGAGATTACAGAGAGAGTGGGACAACTTACGTACCAATTGAGGTTACCAGCTGATTTGTCCCGAATACATGATGTGTTTCATGTTTAGATGTTGCGACGGTACCGATTAGATCCTAACCACGTGTTGAGAGCTCCTGAGTTAGAGATATCAGAGGAGCTAACCTATCAAGAGGAGCTGGTTGAGATTTTAGACCGACAGTTGAGACAGCTTTAGAATAGTGAGATTCTAATGGTATTGGTGAAATGGAGTTTCCATTCTCCTAAAGAATCGACTTGGGAGGTTGAGTCGAAGATGAGGAGACAGTATCCCTATATGTTTCCAGACTCGACTTCACGATCTTGAGGTATGATTTAATATTTATGAGATTGAGCTTTTAGATATGGTATGTTCAGGTAAAAATGTACCATATTTCAAATCCTTTCAGATTTGATCCGTTTAAAATTTAGGGCATGAAATTTTCTAAGTTGGAGAGATTTGTAACGTCCTACAAATTAAAGCAATTAAAATATATGAAAAATAGTTTAAAACGGGATCGAATCATATCGATTTAGGTAAAAATTTGAAAAGACAGTAGATAGCACGAGCATGAGCATGCCCTCATGCTCATGAAGGATGATCAGCACGACGTCGTACTCAACCAAGAAAATCAGCACGCCTTCATATTGAATTTATTACAGAACGAGCTCGTGCACAATGGAACAGGAACTCGTGGAAAAAAACACGACACGACCAGTCAGTACGACCCGTTCTCGAGGCCGTGTGTACTGGGTTAATCGAATATTGATAGTTTCGTACTGAATTCACTTTACCAAAATAGAAAATAGAGAAGTAAGCTAGCAGGTGAATCAGAGGAAATCCTAGAATCGTACAACAACTAATTTCAGCAAGAAAAAGTTTGACTTCTTGCAAGAATCAAAGCTCAAGTTCATCAAAGGTAGGGATTATGCTTTTGTTGCATAGAAAAGTTAATTGAACTTGTTGATTAGTGATGTTATGACATTAAAGAATTTTGTTTGGTTGTTGGAAAGATAAGACTTAATAGCTTAAGAGTTGTTAACCTGTTGGGAATGCTTTAGAGCATTGGAAAAAGGATAGAAAGGAACTTAGGAGAATTATCTCTTGAAAAAAGGAATGTTGTGAATTGCTGGTGGTTAATTTGATGAGTTTAGATGTAAACTCAGTAATTGACTAAGTGATTAACACCCTGCATATGTTTGTTTTTGTCTAGGAGTATCTAGATGAGGGTTAGATCAAAGTTAGCGCCCGACGTCGACTTTGCACATAGATCGAGGTAAGTGGTTTTCGTTTATATGTAAGTGATTCTTATACTTACGGTTCTTTATGCTTACGCATATGTGATTTCCTAATTATCGTTATGCTTATGATAATGAAATGATAAAATGTTCTTAAGAAACATAATTGAAATAGATTAAGCTTAAAAGCTTAATAGAAATGAAAGAAGTGAGATATGCTCATAAGTATGTTCCAATGAACTTTATAAGCCTGATTTAATTCTTGCTTATGTGATTGATTATGAGCATGAGTTGATTGAGATGGCATGATGAGATGATGCTAATAGTGAGATAATTCAGTATGCTCTTTGGCTTATTGCCTTGTTGATATCACGTTGACATATTATTGATATATTGTTGATATTAAGCATATGATTGCTTATTGATTATGGAAAAGCATGTGTGATTGCTTTGTGATGAGCATACCGATATGTGATTGAGATTGGGCCATTAAATGCATTATTCAATCATTT
The DNA here is from genome assembly GCA_948193385.1 of Breynia disticha f. nivosa. Classification (NCBI taxonomy): domain Eukaryota; kingdom Viridiplantae; phylum Streptophyta; class Magnoliopsida; order Malpighiales; family Phyllanthaceae; genus Breynia; species Breynia disticha. Next base: position 14,778 of record CANYCX010123951.1, read on the forward strand.
GTGTTGTTTGATTGTATGACATAAGGCCGATATCCTAGGCTGGGCCTGATGATGATTCTGAGAGAGATTCTCAATGCCGAGAGAGATTCTCGATGGCGGTCAGGGACCGATGATATTCTGAGAGAGAATTCTCGATGCCAGTGAGAAGCAAAGGGAAAAATGGAAAGAAAAAGAAAAAGAAAAGAGAAGTAAGACTCTGGAGCATTCGCATGTGATTGCATAACATTCATGTGCATATTTGAGATTAGCATTCATTTATGGTAGGTTTGATTCTTATTCATTACGAGTTCTGGCATGATTGACTTGAGTTATGAGATATTATACTTAAAATGTTTCATGTGAGTGTATATGTGCTTTGCGATGATTGACTCTTAGGTGAGTTTGTATGATGAATTGAGAGTACATAAGGTACTTGTGATATACTGAGAATGAATATAAATCAAAGCGCATAAGCAATAATCAATGAACATAAAAATAGAATCGTAATGATAAAGTCAGAAGCTCAGCACGCCCACGTGTTGTTGGATAATCAGGCAAAGATTATGAGTATGTCCTCATGTTCATTGAAGCACGACTCGTGCCACCTTAATAAGATATGATCGAGCATGGATTGTGTTCAGTTTAAAACAATGTGTTGACTAGGAAAACTAGTTCTAGTACGATTTTGTGCTTAATATAGCACTATCTGTGACTAGAAAATGTAACCTGAACACATCTCGTGTTTGTATAGGAACGACGTGCCAACTGGGAAGATTAATATGAGCATGCCCTGTGTTCATCTAGCACAACCTCGTGTTGTTTCCCCTGCAGTTCATTTATTTGATTTATTTGTTTCACTTACTGAGTGTATCTGTATACTCATCCCTTTGATTGTTTAAATGATGTGCTGATCGTAGGTAGCTGCTTCTGGAGCAATTTTGTGGTGATTAAAGACATTACACTATATTGATTGAGGTCTGCCTCTAGGATAATGTTGTATTTCAGCTTTTGGTTTTGTACATATGATGTACATATTATGTATATATATACTAGTTTGGATTTGTTTTCAAACTACAAATATATTTTGCTTCTGCATATGTGTAAAGAAATTTTTGGGCATGAGGGTTTGGTTTATAAAAATACGTATTTACCTCTCTCTCCTCGTATATCTTATATTATATGCTATCAAATTCAGAATATTTTTGGATGAATGTTTTAAAATCTGAGCTCCATATATAACCTCTATGTTTGATCGTTTTGCTAACATTACTAACAGTCTTGCTTCTTCTGGTAGAACCATTAGTGAAAGCGATAGGTTCAAGAAGATTTACGTTCACTTTTTAAAAGGTGGGATGCAACCATGACAACAATTATGAAGTCCAAGGACTCGAACCAACTTGAATTTAGTGCCTTAGTGGGATCTCTCCTTAACTATGAGATTATCTTAAATCTCAAAATTTGAATATCAAGCCCAAAGAAAAAGAAAATAGCTTGGCATTTAAAGTATGTGACGAGGCAATTGATGAAGAGGTAGAGTTGGATGGACAAGACGACATGGCCTTTTATGGAAAGAATGTTAGGAGGTATAAAGCTCTCCCTAAAACAAGAAAGAATGATCTGAGGGATGGAAAAGGAAACTTCAAAAAGAGCTCTTCCTCAAATTAAAAGAAAAATGATGATGCATGCTATACTTGTAGAAAGTTGGGACATCATCAGAAAGATTGTTAGCTTCCTTCCTCAAAGGCCCACAAGAAAGATCAAAGCTCCAAATGAGAGAATCCTACATTGCCACTTGGAATGATTCAGAGGAAGATGCTGACAAGAATTAGGAGAATAGCCTCGCACTTATGGCTCGTGAGGTCTACTCTAGTGACGAGAAAGTACGATAAATTTTAATACCAATGATGATGAGCTTCTTAGTGCAATTGAATCTCTTAGTGTTGATTATGATGAAGCTATTGAGACTAACAAAGTCTTGAAAAAGAAAATTAGGGCTCTTAAAAAATATAAGGAAGATTTTCATTCGTCTTTGAAAAATGCTAATGATCATTTTTGTTGCATTCTTTGATATAAAAAACTTAAAGTTCAACTAGAGAAGGCTTAGAAATAAGTGAATGATATTACTAAAAAAATATACAAATGGTAAAAAGAAATTTGAGAAGACGCTGAAAATGCAACGCTATACTTGGTCTAAATGTGGCTTAGGTTGTGATGAGTTTGAAAATGACCAACCATTGTTGAATAAAGTTGGTCATGCTTTGAACCATAAAGTACCTACATATACTAGATGCTTAAAAGTATGACATAATGCTCTTCTTGTGTTGCTCTTAGAAAAGTTATTCAAGTTAAACAAGTTTAGGTTCTTAAAGGCACTTACGCGCAAAATAGGGTGTTTTTAGTTAACCG
>CANYCX010123980.1:0-12420 GCA_948193385.1 Breynia disticha f. nivosa
CACATTTCTAAGGTTCACAAACAAAAGTTCACATAAAAGTTCACAACTACAATCTGTTAATGCCAAAATATGCTTGTATGTATGGAAGTTCACAAACGTTATCAAAGCCAAATTCTCCTACCAATTAAACATAGCGGGATATAACACTATATTTAGGGTTTACCCACCACTTTCTAATACTTTGTTCCATTAAAAACTTGCAACTCCAATGGCGGAAACGCAGACACCACATGTTGCAATCGTCCCAACGCCTGGCATGGGCCACCTCATCCCTCTGGTTGAGCTAGCAAAATGCCTCGTCCACCACCACAACCTCTCCATCACCTTTGTGGTTCCTACAACCGCCCCTCCTTCAAAGGCTCAAATATCTGAGTCTCTCCCTTCTTCTATTACACGCGTCTTTCTTTCCCCTATCGATACCTCAGATCTCCGACCTGATACCAAAATTGAGACCTTAATTAGCCTTTTCATCGCTCGTTCCCTTGCTTATCTTCGTGATGTTGTCAAGGATTTGGCGGTCAAATATCTCCTTGTCGTCATGGTCACTGATTTATTTGGAACCGATGCTTTCAAGAAAAGAGACGGGTTTATTGGAATATGAAAGAAAATCAAGTTCCCCAATTTAAGCGTGATATAAGGTTGGCTAAAATTGTAATATGTTAACATTAAAATAACATAATAACAAAAACAATTTAAAATATACCCAAAACCTTAATAACCAAACATTTAGTGACAAAACTCAAAAAGCCAACTTAAAAAGGTCCACTGGGAGTAATTACCTCCATTTATTTTGACCCAATGGTCCTTCTTCCTATCGCTCCTTTTTATTAAATTCTTCTCATTGCCACCTTTTATTAACTTCTTTCCAATACCTTTTATTATCTTCTTTTTATTTCCAAATTTTTTTATCAACTCAGAGGTCCACTTATTAACATTGATTGATCACAAATATCATTAAGTATCATGCCATATGAACATATATGCAACATATTAGTCAATCAAGTAAGCCATATATCCGTTTTCATTTTCCACTATACCATTTGTCATTGTACGAATATTCCATTTAAATTTTCTCATGCCCTTTACTATTTCTTGGCATACCAAACATCAAATTTAACCATTGAAACCAATAAGCAACCATTTGCAAACAATTCATCAATCCAAATAACACTTCAACTAAAGTAATTTATGGAAATGGTGCAAATCAAATACGCCACATCAATCCCTCACACTTTAGCAATTTTCAATCATCTATTGATCCACTGTATCATATGGTATTTATATCCATTATGTACACATATATGTAAATTCATTTTTTTACTAATTATAAGACAAAAATTTTAATTCGATTAGTATACTCACCTTGCAAGATAGTATAATTGATTTCCAATTTCTCTCTCCTATGTATTTTCCCAACATCATATAAACATGAAATAACCAATTGTACCATTATGAAATATCAAATCATGAATGATACCATGAATGCAGATAATGTTCTTTAGTTTGATTTTTTAGTATTTTTAGGCCAACTTTTAATGGTCATACATCCTTGATTTTAAGTTAGATTGTTCTTAATTTTGGATATATTATTATTTTTTATATTTAATATAAATAAGTCTTTTGTACGACCATTAAATCATACCTCTAACACCTACTTTTACATTTCTCAACTTTTCCTATAGATTTTATTTATTTTTTGTCTTATTTTGGTGAAAGTTTAAAAAATCATACTTAATTTTAATTTAACTTTTAGCATATTTTTCATGATTAATAGACACCTCAAAGTTGAGCTGGATGCTTAGAACTTCAAAGGAATAAATCTGTATAAACTACAATAATTTCTACATTTCAATCTAAAACCTAAATCGACTCTGAATTTTTTCTCTATCCTACGCTACCATTTCGAGAATATCTCCCTGATGTCAAAGTAAAAATAAATGATTCTTGCGGCTACAACTCACTGATATCTCATAATTTTGTACCATATAAAGTTTGCTTGATTTCATCATTGGTTTAAAGAAAATCAATCAAAACACTAAAGTGGTTTGTTTATACACAAAAATAGAACACCTAGATTTCAAAATTTGATGCTCCTATTTCCAATTTGATCATTGCTGGGTTTTATTTTTCTTAACTCAACAATCAAACAATGTTTTCTATATAAAATTTTTATATTCTAAATTATTTTCAAACTATTTTATAAAAAATCAAAACTTTTAGGTTAGTAATGATTCTGAATTAAGAACTTTACCTTGTTTCAATTGAAAAATCGGTTCAGCGTTCCAATCCAAATCAAAGAAAATCCCTTTTAATTTCATTTTAGTATGTGTTTAAGAAAGCTTTTGGAGCCATAGATGGAGAGGAGAGGTGTCTAAGTCGTGTAAATGATGGAAGAATTGATATAATAGTGTTTTTTAATGAAAAATCATAAGCTTTTACCATTTTCCCTTTTTCATTTTCAATTTAGTCCCCATGTCGTTCTTCAATTAATTTTTGTCTTTTGCTTTATTTTTATTTTATTTTTAATGATAATTAATGTCAATCCAATATGAATGCAATGCAATATGCAAATCGTAAGAAAAACATAATCTTTGGATAGGTTTTGTCGAGTTTTTAGTTACTTTTGTCTTTAAGCTCCATTGCAATAAGTTAACTTACCCATGATGTGACTTTAATACACCCATGTAACCATTGAGTTCTTTCATTGTCAATTTCCATTGAATACAATCAACCTTTCAAATATAATTATATATAACATTTGTATACATAGATGTCATATGTTTAAATAAACAATAACACATGAATCATGTTACTTTAACATACCCATGTCTTATTTATAATACCCATTATATTATTTAATTATTCTCTAATAATATGAAATTTTTATCTAATATATGTGGATTTTTGGGTTGTTTTTGTCTTTATCAAGATAATAGGACGAGGTGTTTACATATATGATTTGGATTAATCTTAAACTCGATAAGGATAGAATCGAATATGACCTAGTTTCACTCAAACTACAATAAATGGGTTTTGAAGTCTATATAAGGGGAACAGGTCTTCATTAATGTCTACTCTCATTCTTGCTCTCTCTTTGAAAAAATTCAAAGAAAAAGACACTAAGAGATATCTTGAATTTTGTGTTTAAAAATTCATAGCTAATAACAATAACAAGTGGATCAATTTTGTTCTTTGATTCTAACTTCTTCTTTTGTGTGTGTGTGTGTGTGTGTGTATGAGTATAGAGGAGTCACATAAAGGTATTCCATACTTCAAAAACTCAAAGAAAGTTTCAACTATAAAAACATAGGCATTAATTTTCTTCTCCCAATTCTATAGTTATATGGTTATGAATCCAATATGCATAACCTAAAAATTGTCAAAATTTTAAAATTCATTGCACTATGGTTAACTTATAGAGCTAATAAAATCTTATAGTTTGTAGGAAAAAAATAAAGATAAATAAGTATCCATAGTCAAGTAGATATATAAAACTAAGATTAATCTCAGTGTAACTATACAAAAGTACAAAGTAAAATTTGTGGAATAAAGGCATTTGTTACTGTGTGACCATTAGCCTAATACAATTGTTAATGCAAACTCACTTATTATATTATGTAATAAAGATTTAGCCTTACATTTTTTTAGGTTGTATTTTGTTGCATATGACAACTAATAAAATTACCCCTGAATGTTCATTTTATTCATAATATTAAAGTAATACATTTGATAGTGAAACATTGAACATGGAAGAAAAACATTCAAAAGTTACCAGTTGAACATTTGCAATGAGAGAGTAAATAAACTGAGACTAAAGGAAAAACATACATTTTCGAGAGAATGTGTCAAATCAATCAACTAAAATAAGAATACATGTTAGTATGAAATAGAAACATTCTAATAATAGTGTTTCATATTGGTATCCTTAGACTTAAAGTATTTATATGAGTTAGGTGAATTTTATACTTTGACATATGCCTAATATGCTCGTAAATTGGTGAAAATATAGATATGATTGTGTATGTTAGAGTTCATGTTGAAAGGCATAAAGAAGTGAAGGGATTTCCACTCAATTGAGTTGAAATCACTGGTTACTTGATATAAGTATTGAGTATCATATGGCCATAAAAGGCTATTTGATAGTTTATATCAGAAGTTTGTAGATTTAGTAGAACAAACAAGATCAAGAAAGTGACAGTGAAAAATAAAATGACTTATTCCACTCCTTATACTGTCATGATATCATATGAGCCTATTGTGCAAACACTGCAAGTTGTTTTGTATCATTTACTCATGACATTATCAATGATGTAATTGGCTTAATAATATTTATGAACCATAATGCTCATACCTTGAGACAAACAAATCCTATAGAACCAAACACTTTGTGTTTTGGTCGTAGAGGCAAAATATTTTTTTTATCAACAAATTTTGAGAAAAAATGGTACTAAGTAATAGAGGAAATAATTGTAAGTCTATCGGACCTGACCTTATAATCATAGTGCAAGTATATTTTTCATAAAGTGAAAAAAGGGAATATGCAAACGTGTGTTAGGCCTACTAGTGGAATTTTACCAGTAATTCTATTTACCTATTTTTAAACCAAGTTTTAAACAATGGCAACTCATTTTCCATATGAAATGAAAAAGCAATTGAAATAAAAATCGTACTCAATTTTGTACCAAATTTCAAATGCAATTTGTGAACCACTCCATCATACAATAAGGTAAACATTAAAAATATATATTTAGAAATAAAACTCACTCATACACAATTTCCAAAATTACCATAAACATCGTTAAACTAAATTTTCCTTTAAAATATAAATCTTTTTCAAAAGTCAAAACATAGTAAATGCATCTCAATCTTTCAACACAACCTCCAAAAACTCAAAGTGGATATGCAATGGTGTAATCCACTCAACTTCTTCACAACTATGATTTACAAAATTCTATAAAAACAAATAAATGAGAACAAAAACTCAATAAGAATATATGTTAAGGCAATTACCTGACTTTATAATTCATAATTCATTCGTTTATTATCAAATCACACACTTTTTTCTTTCACTGATTCATACACATTCTAATATGTTAGGAAATTTGTAATAACTCTTTCATATATTGTATTCTAAATAATCTATATTCATTCTATTAAATGTTCTAATCATATTTTAAGACATCTTTAACAATTCGCACACACTATAATTATTTTATGGTTTCCCAGAACAGTACACGATCATTTTGGGTATATACTCACTAGACGTGTAACATTACAAGATCATGATGATGTCCATATAATCAGCTAAAACATTACATTGTCATTTAAATATTTTTCCTTTGATTGTGTAATCTACACGAGCAACTAAATGTCTGTGTTATCTCCTCTATTTATACATGATCATTCCAACATTTGGCCATTTATTGTGTAATACTATAAGATCATGGTGAAGTCCGTGTAGTTATAAAAACCTATTTAAAAAATTTTAATTTCATATAAAACACTTTTGGAATCAAGACAACACACATTTGATACCTTCCAGTCAGTAAAATACAATTTACATAATCAAATAAAATTTTTTAACATTCAATAACCATCATTCATAACATAATTTACAATTTTTTTACACTTTCCAATAAAATTAACCAATTTATATTGAAATACATTCCTATCAATACAAATCAACACAATTCATCATATTTTTACTTTTCTAATATGAATGCCATCATTCCATTCCAATCATTCATGTTTTCTCTCAAACACTTTAATACACTCACAAATGTCAAAAACATTCAAATGAAAATACTTGTAAATCACACTCTCATTACCTATCATAAAGACCATCATGATCTTTCACATACAAGTACCTTAAATCATGAACCACTCATGAATAATGGTAATCATTATTTTTCCTATAAAATCCAATATGTGAATCATAAAAATGAATGAATGCTTCTCTCTCCCAGTACCCTTAGGATGTGTCACTATAATGCTTCTCTCTCGCAGTACCCTCAGGATGCGTCACTATATAATGATGACTTCAAGATAAAAGAAAAATTATTAGTAAAGACAATGTAGGTGATTATCAAAACATCAATTGTCTCTGTTTTAACATGAGATATATGGAGTATCTTTTAGATTCAGGTTAAACCTAATTGGGCCTATTGTAAGTAGGAGGTTGTTAGTGTCAATACTAGTTTTCTGCATTGTCTATAAATTTCACTAAGACTTAAGGAAATTCATTCTATCTGTTTGTTATATCTATGCATAAAGATTGATGGAATTCCTTAATTGTAGATCTCAATGCTTAAGCTTGTATATGTGAGGTATATTTAGTAGGACCTTTGAAGCAAGAGATTATATTCTAAACATCTATTGTCGATCACTACTATAAGAAAGTTAGTAAATTAAGACTAGCATGCTCTTTCTAGTCCTATTGAATACGAGGACATTGAGTGTTAGTCAAAAGTAATGGATACATGTCTAGGACACAGTATTGGGATTAGATCCACACAATGTGAAAACTACATAGTTTTTGCATCAAGTGGTTCTCATATGCAAGTCTTACATTGGAGTTCTTAGATCTAAAATATCTATAAAACTCTAGATGGGTTATAGTGTATTTTAAAATATGCCTAATGTGCCCGTAATAGGGTGAATATTATGGTATAATTTGGTATGCATTAATTCATCATAGAGAGCATGAGAGAGTGAAGGGTATCCGCTTACTAAGAGAGATAAAATGTCACCGACTATTTTATCAGTGAAATGTGAAGTGTATGGCCATACACAGATGAAATAATCTGTTTCAATATTTATTAAGAATTTGGTATCACTCAAATATCAAGAAAGGAATTAATTTATATAAAGATGACTCAATCGATGCCTTTTATTAATTATGACATTTCAAGGTAAGAGACTATAAGAGATTGTCAATATGACTTGCTATATTGCATATACGACCTTTTGAAAGTTTTATTTCATAATGTCAAAATCAAATGGACCTATAGGATTGCACAAGAAGAATTGACTAAAAGGGTATTTTTGATATTTTCTTAGTTCACAAATTTGGGCTAATTAGTTAGACAAATTTATAAGTCCATATGGACAATTAAAAAGGACACAGTGAGGACCACATATTGGGAAAAATGGAATTTAAGAAATTAATGGGGATTATGCTTTTAATTAGAGTTTTTTATTTTGAATAAAATAATTAATTAAGTAAGATAATAAATGAGATAATTTTAGAGATTTTAGGAGTCTGATTTTAGAATCAAATCCTGTCAAATCTCCCAATAAATTTGATAACCAAGATGAGATAAAGAAGCAGATATATAGTGTAATACAACTCTCTGAACCTAATTCTCTCCCCTCTCATCATCCTCTCTCTCTCTTCCCATTTCTCTCATTGTTGTCACTCTAAAATAAAAAAAGAGAGACCTTTTCTCTTGTTCTTTCCTTGGATTGTGAACCTCTCCAAAGAAAAGAATAGGAAACAATTTTCTAGTTCTTGTTCTTGTCTAGTGTCCATTGATTGTCCATCATGGAGATACAAAGAGGAGCTAGCACTCGACCAGATCATCAAGGTCAATTTGTGTGTGTGTGTAAGCATATACGAGGGCCACCCATTGTAGCCTTTGGTTCATACATAATCATGCAGTAGTCTATTCTTTGTGGTTCTATAGGGTTTTTTTGTTAAAGCACATTTCAAATCTAAACTCAAATTCATCTATCTTGATGCTTTATATGTTGTTCTTGGGTGAAATTGGATGTTAATTATTTCTCTAAATTCGGCCATGTTTCTTGGTTGAACACATTAGAAAGTATGTCTAATTTCCAACAATGGTATTAGAGCACGAACATTCAAGATTAAGTGTTTTGATTTCCCTAAAATCAACTAGACATAAGAAAAATTGATATTTTGTTAAAAAGGTCTTATTTTTAATGTTGATTTTTATTTTCATTTTGGCATAAGATAAAATCTTTAATATTTTGTTGGTTGATATCGATTTTGTGTTGTTTATTGAACATGCTTGTTAATGAGATTGAACATTAGAATGCGTTAAAACTATCATGATCATTAATGTTGTAACATAATATGTTTTGAATGAATGTTTGGCATGTTAATCGACAAAATTGATGTTTTTGAGTTAAATTAAATGGCTAAAAACTTATTAAAACTTGATTAGGTATGTATTAGATTCATGGCTTATGTCTTTATTAATGAGAGATCAAGTTTTGCATATGATTGAATCTTTTTGTTGTTGTTTGAACTACTAGCTTTAGTTACTGCCATGGTAAATGGACAGCTACATTGTCCATTTAGTCTTCAAGAGCATCTTTAAAGTGTGATCTTTCAGTACACTAGTATCATGATTTTCTATCTACTGGTTGTGTTGTGACCGTATAGATTGTTGTTTTCCAGGTAGTGTATTATTCATTTACAATTAGCTATCCCGTGTAGCTTTCATTATACCGAGTTACAATTGTTTTTATGGATGGAAATTGTATATTTTGTATGCTTATTGTGTGACATTCATGTTATATGATCATTAATGTTGTTATAATCCTATTTATATATGCCATAGCATAATTTTAATATCTTATTATTATGTGTCATGATAACTTATTTTAAAATTTTATATTAGGAATTAATTGCTAAATAGGCTTATAGCACAAGCGTTCTAGAATGCGAATGATGATTTTTAAGGAATGAATTTTTCCTTAATTAATCTAAAACACAATTTCATTAATGGTTTGGGCATACTAATCCTAAATTGAACTCTTGTGTTAACCCTGAATTGCTATTATATTTTATGTATGTGCAAATTTTAATGAATGAAATTGCAAGGTGCGTTCATGGGCCCTTGGGTTGTTTGTAATTTTTAGATATGGCTTATGAGCCATTATTGGATTATTGTATAGTTTTAATTAATTTTCTTAGTATAGAAACTAAAAATTGAAGAGTTTTTAATTAAGGCCAAGAAGTACAAAGCCAACCAATCTAGAGTAAAAAGACTAAACTAACCAAAGCGGAGAGCCTAGACTTGAAGATCTATATTTGTAATTATTGGAAATCAAACATGCATTCTATTAGGTTTGTTTTATAAACAAACATAGCAGAACATAGCAATACATGTAAAACATTGATTTTCCTAAGAACAATCATACAAGAATTAAGCATTAAGAAAACAAGAAGAAAACTAGGTTTAGTTAATTACCTCTTGAAGCATGTTTTACCAAAATTCACCAAAAGACCACCAAGGGCACTATTACAATTGATGTATGCCAATCAAGGAGCTATCAACAGATTACCTCATTGCTACAATTGATGTATGTCAATCGAGGAGCTATCAATAGATTACTTCTCTCTATTTTCGCTCACACACTGATTGTCTATTGGTCAGGGTCAAGTCCTTGCTCATTTATTGTTACTTTGGTATTGACTTCCTAAGAGAATTGAAGAAAAGAGATAGAGTCTTGCCTTTTGTTCTAGGGACTTTTTCTATCTCTCTATGTAATGGTCGGCGACTAGAGTTATAAGAATGAGCTAAGGTTTTAAATATAATCTTGAACACCTACTTTAAGTGTATCAGATTTGGTTAAATGAATCAAGATTCAATTTTGAATCTTATTCACCAATCAACACAACCTACACACTTCCAAAATATGAGAGATTTTATTTTGAATAACTCTACCTAATTAGGTAGTTAAATCAAACTCCAACTCTTTCCTTTGTTAAGCAATTAATAAAAAATTTCTTAATTCCTTATGTCACAGTTGTTCCCCATATGGATTGGCTTGGCCTAACTCTATTTATCCCTTTTGCAAAGCCTTACAAATTTGTCTTTTGGAAACCCATATTCACTACCAAAGGAAATACCAAAAATATCCTTCCAGGCTAGTTTTTGTGTGTGATCCCATTAATCCATTTGAAATTGAATTTAATAAATAAAACTTTCTAAAGGTCATATATTCACTCTAATAAGTCATATTGACAATACAAATAGAATGAAAATGTGATTAACATTTAATGACCTTATGTAATCCTACTTAGTCCTTTACCCTCAAACATCTAAATTAAAACAAAGCATTGACAGAGTCATCCTTGTCTTCTAATTCTTTCCCTTATATCTCAGTGACACTGATCATTTAAATAAATAATAAAACTCATTATTTTATTTGGGTGTAGCTACACACTCCTCAGTTCAGTGATTAAATGACCCGATGATATTCTCTCATCTGAGATTGATAATTCCTTTACTTCTCTCATGCTCTCTAACATGGAGCAGTGAAAACGTAATATACCCATACTTGTCACCCTATTACAAGCACATTAGTTAGGCGTACATTAAAGTAAATAGTGATCCATCTAATTTTTTCATCGAGATTTTAGGTCTAAGAAACTCTGATATAAGAATTGCACAATGGGACCACTTATTATTCAAAAACCATGTAATGTTCTCATTTTGCAGAGCTAATCCCAATACCATGTCCCAAACATGTATCTGTTACTTCTTATTAGTGCTCAATACCATTTTGTTCCGTAGGACCGAATCCACTAAGTTAGAAAGAGCATGATAGTATTACCGAATCCACTAAGTTAGAAAGAGCATGCATGATAGTATTACCGAATTGACTAAGTTAGAAAGAGCATGATTGTATTAATTCACCTATTATTCCCAAGTAGTGACTGAGTAGGGATATTTATAATGTAATTTCATGCTTAAGGACCTACAGACATATGCCTACACATGCTAACTTAAGAATTAAGAAACACATTCATGGAAGTTCTACCATAATTTGTACAGGAATAAACATGATAAAACTGAAATGCCTAAAGTATTTGGGCTAGTGCTACACAAACAATCTCCCACTTATCGCTAAATCCAATTAGGCATAACCTTGAGTTTGAAGAACCTCACATGACCCTTATGTTGATTTATAGTCAACTGGTTTGTTAATGGATTAGTTGTATTGTCTTCACTAGCTATCCTGTTAACTTTGATGTCATCACACTACACAATGTATCTGATCAGGTGGTACTTTTTGAGTATATGTTTGGATCTATAATGTTTTTTATGCTCCTTTTCTAGTGAAATAACCCCATTATTATCAAAGAAATTTCTAAAGGACCTAGGATGCTTGGCACCACTCCTAGTCCTATAATAAAATTTCTGATCTAAACACCTTCCTTTTCCAGCCTCACTTATTGTAATATACTTAGACTCTGTAGTTGAATCAACTACTGTCTCCTGTCCTGTTTGGAGCTTCACCAGCCAACAATATAACACCATAATCTACATAAAAACATGATTATTATTTTTCTTTAATTTATTTTATTGATCTTTCTTTCATTACATATAATACAAATATCAACATATAAAAATTTCTCTCATATTTATTTTCATTCATCTTAATTTTGCTTATAAACTATCTGTAATCCTTTTATAGACATTTTTACTTTTGAAACGACCTTGAACAGACTCTCATTAGTGCAACATGTCTCATAGGTTGTCCCTGTGTTGTATTAGCCTGACCTCGTGTTAATATTCCTAACCTATTCAGGGAATTTTTCAAAAAGAATTGTAGCTATGGTCTGTTACACACCCCAAGTAATGTGTCATGCCATGTCCATTGTTCATTGTACGACTCATGTTAGACCTGCACATTATGATTAACCTTGTAGATTATATACACAACTTCAAATACAACTTGTGTAATTACCTAAACAATCGCAATAGATATAACCTTCACAATCATTGCATTCTTCATCCACAACACATTTAATAAACCAAATATCAACCAATTACAAGCATAACATATAGTTTAATCTTAAGATCTAATCTCAACAATTCAACAAACACAACAACACAAGTCTTTCATTTTATAACCTCAACAAGTCACACACATCAAATTCATAACCATAGGTAAACAAATTATGCATCATACAAAATATCTACAATACACACAATAGCATATGTCTAAATTTACAAAATACTAACCTAACAATACCACGACATCACCAAGAGTTTTTCTCATGTTTTCACCCTCCTCCTATAACTTTTTTTCTTGCCGCTCACACCTAGAACCGGGTAATCCAGCACTTCATCACATTATTGCACTCTTCGTGAACCACCACCAAATCATATCGACTTTGTCCATACCCAAGCTAAACCATTTGTTGGACCCCAGAAGCCTTGGGAAGATCTGTAAAAAATGTGAACCATATTGAGAAAAATACTAAATAAGGGAGATACGAGTCTAATACTACATCTTTACCAACGACCTCTTGGTTCAATGGTAATGGGGGCTGAACTTGGTAGGGCGGACCACGGTTCGATCCCCCGCAACGTCGATTGGAAGGGAAATGAACCTTAACCCCCAACTCCTTCCCGAACCGGATTAGTCTCGGCCCAG
>CANYCX010124008.1:0-10394 GCA_948193385.1 Breynia disticha f. nivosa
CGAGTTATTTAATTTCTGAAATTTATTTTACTTTCCAATTTACTTTTCTGTAATTTAATTTTTCTGCAATTTATATTTCTGCAATTTACTTTTTGGCAATTTATTTTCTTGTGATTTTCTTTTATTTCTTAATTTAATTTGTGCAATTTTAATTATATGTGCAATTTATTTTCCGGTTGTTATATTTATTATTCTGCATTTTATTTTCATGCTTTAATTTATTTTTACGCATTTTAAAATCCATTGTCTTTTAAATTTAATTGTTTTCTTTAAAAAATATTTCAAAATTCAATTGATTGAACATTCGGACAAACAATAAAACACACATGATTTGATTCATTTAATTTTCCTCTGGGTTTGATAACTTGGGATGTAAAAATACTTCCCTTATTACTTGATTGCGTATACTTGCGCATATAATGACGTCACTTACATTTAGGACGCATCACTTGGCCTGAATTTTGCCCTTACTTGGCCTTATTTTTGCCCTTACTTAGCCTGCCATGCTCGGACACTTTTAAATGTACCGAGTCTTTTTCCACTGTGCCACGGTATAGTATATAAAAGATTCTATCCGTAATTATGCTCCCAAAAGCCATAACCACTCCCTCATTTTATATGCTCACTAAGAGCCATTATTCTGTTTCCATTTGCTCCCTATGAATTATGCATGAATGTCATATGCACAAACCATACAACCAAATCATGCATTCTCATCAATTCATGCCATTAAGTGTGGAATTCAATCACAACACTCTCAACACAACATCATTTCATTAAGCATAGCCAATGAGCATAAGCACACTAGCGTTCATCAAATTCATTCCTTCTTCAAAAGGCACTATAAACATACTCAACCATATCATAAGCAATCATACAAGTAACAAACATAATAAACACATTATGTAACCATCAATCCAAACATTTCACAATCAAGGAGCATACAAACAAGGAAAGTTACATTTGTGTTGCTTACCTTGCAAGAATCGCCTAACGGCTCGATTAGGAACCGCCCTCACCGTGATTCGAATTTCCTATTATAAAAATTATAAATTCATATTAATTCTATATGCATGGAACTATGCAAACATGAAAGAATAGGATGATCTTATGCATATGTGTTATGTAGTTCAATTCCTCTTTCTTTCCCCTCTCTCTTCATTAATGTTCTTCCTAACCACCCCACTTACTTACACCTACTTACGCCAAGCTTCATTATTGTTCTTATAAGTTTGTTTAGGTCAGTTGAAATGATTTTTACACTCCACTATGCTTCGAACATTCTTACTCCCAATTTCCTCTTCCAAACCCTAACCATTCTCCTACTCTTACCTCAACCTTCCTCACCATTCAATACCCAAATACATTGATACTTACAACACTATCCATGGACTCTAAGGAAACTTACCTAAGCATAAAACACGGAAAAGAACTCTCGTCAAACGAAACTCAAACTCGTCACTTTGCAGGGTGTCCTTTCTATCAATGATTTCGGGCACCTAAACTACAAATTACACAAAATATGGTTACTAATTGGTAGTATACATGTTAAGCTTTCCAATTAGCTATCATTTGCTCAAATCGGAGCTCAAACGAAAGAGATATGTGGTCGGGAAACTAGGGTTAGTGAAAAATACGAGATTGTCAAGAACAAATGAGGAAAACTTGCTGGGATTAAATCACCGACTGATTTTGAAACTCCTGAACACTAGGGTTTCGTGAGGAAAGATGATGGTGAAGGTTTTAAGCTATGGAAGAAGAGTGTGGAGGGAAAGGGGCGTGTGTGAGGTGAGGAAAAAATAAAATTTAGGGTTTTTAAAGTTAATCGGTTTGGACGGCTATGCCCTTTTGGCTATTTACTTCGTAATCCTCTTTCCCGCTCAGTTCAACTAATCCAATTCTTATTATTATTTTTTTTTCTAACTTATAATTTCGTAAGTCTATTCCCCTTCTTCTTCCACTGAATTATTTCCTAAAACAATTCACAAAAAAATTATTCTCATTTTTCTACGTATTTTATGTTAAATTTTTAATTAAATGGAAAATTTAGGGCGTTACATGTTAGATCATGGTATAAATCATCATTCAAATTTAATCCATAAAAGCAAAAGCATAATCATGTTGTCACATTAATGTCAGTTATATTTCCACTCCTAACACATCATCGATTTTACATATCACAATATGGAAAATTCTAGTTTTCACACACCTCC
Organism: Breynia disticha f. nivosa; assembly: GCA_948193385.1. Taxonomy (NCBI): domain Eukaryota; kingdom Viridiplantae; phylum Streptophyta; class Magnoliopsida; order Malpighiales; family Phyllanthaceae; genus Breynia; species Breynia disticha. The sequence continues at coordinate 2,214 of CANYCX010124008.1, forward strand.
ACACACAATTTAACTAGTGGAACCAAATGCGTGCACATTTCATCACATAACGTCTTCATAAATCAAGATTTAATCAAAACTCTTGAACATCCACACCCTCACTTTGCCATAATTGCAAGCAGCATCTCACATAGATTCAAACCAATTATACAATCCATTTTAGACATCAAAGGCTAAACATAAACCATACAAGGAATTTGTATCCTCAAACATTTCAATTGTGTATCTTTCCTACCCTTACTTCATTTAGCTTCACTACAATTTATACACCCACATCGGTACCATATAAATTACACTTACTCATTAAGTGTTTTTAACTTACAAGTTATTTCCCTTCAATTATTCGTACCTCTTATTCGTGACCAAACAAATTAGTTAACAAATTTTCATTACTTTCAATCATTATACCCAACTCTTCCTCTTATCCGATTAATCACTCCATATTTTAACCTTAGGTCTTTGATGTGAACCTTCAAATTGCATACATAAAGCATATTCATTCACTTAAGACACATGCACTTTTTCAAGTATCCTCTCATGATTAGACTATTAGATTACACATAAGTACTCATTCCTTAAAACAACAGATCATGAGGATTCCACGAGGTTAGAGCACGACAATTTTTCTCAAACTACTCTTGGTTTTCAAAACTCAATTCATTGTTTTATAAGACAAAAACATACATATGACCTAAAACAATGTACCTATCTCGAGGGAATCTAATCTCTGCTCTGATACCACTAAATGTCGCGCCCAAAACTAAATCCTATTTATTTTAATTAATACAAAAACATGGGTTTTTTTTAATAAAGTATTAAGCATGTTTAATAAATGGAAATGTTTCTACATGAGTTTAAATTATAACACAAAAAGTTTTGCTCATTTTTAAACTGTCTTATATCGCTACCCATGTTGATCATAAAAACGTGCTCAAACCCTCCTCGTGAAATCTTGCTAAACCTGCACAACATTAAAACAACATACAAGGGTGAGTATATAAAAATACTCAGTAAGTGCTGCACCGAGTGTTGTTAAAATGAAGTACAGGGGAATCTTCGGCCAACACGGGTGCGCTCATCGAACACGATACCCTGTTCGCACCTTAATTCCCAAATGGCACGACGTGCCATGTTAAACCTGGTTCATTTCTCAAATCACCGAAAACAAGGTATCTTATTATCTTTGTACGTCTCATATATTTTATTTACTCCCATGCATCATAGTTATGCCAAACTACCTCAAATTACGTGGGTTAACAACCCGCGTTCGCCCTAAAACTTGAACGTTTTCAAGCTGAAAAACACATGGGAACTGCCTGGGAACAACCTGAACAGGTCATTCTCCTAGCCGTTCTGCCTCTCTAAAATGCTTCTCAATCAGAACGGCTTGAGGAACGGTTTTCACAGGTCGTTCCCTATCCCGTTTTGACCTTATAGAGTGACTTTGGAAGGGGAACGACTTGGAGAACTGGTTACGTAGGTCATTCCCCAGCCCGTTCCGACCTTATGTTCATAGAAAACAACAAAATTTACACATACAACCTCATAAAAACAAATCAAATCATGGATAGCAATTCCCAATCAATTTGCACTCAAAATCAACTTTCAAACATATCATATTCCACTTAACTCGCTTATCAATCATCACACATTCCATCCACATTTCACACAACGATTCCCAATTCATGATTCAAACTAACCACATTCAATAATTCACACACATCACTCAAAAGTTCAAAACCATATACTTTTCATACAAAATTCATAACTCATTTCCAATTTATGCACAAACCAACATATTTACAATAAGCACATTCGTTCATATTTCCAACATCAATTCCCACAACATTCATAATTCCATAATTGGACACTCATAACATCAATCCAAACACATATTCCTCATATTCCCATCTCATAACCACACCACATAAAATGCAAATGTATGCCAATATGAATGTCAATGCATTTCACACAAATGCATACCCCGAGGTCTTTATTTATTTAGCATGCACATGAGAGAGTCCATTCTCATAAAATTTGGGCCAATCCCCCTTTTATATTTTGAGCTCTCGCTCATTGGGCCAATCTCCCTGATAATAATAAGAGCTTTTCGCTCAGTTGGTCCAATCCCTCTAAAACATTTTGAGCTTTCGCTGAGTTGGGCCAATCCCCCCTGAAAACATTTTGAGCTTTCGTTCTGTTGGGCCAATCCCCCTGATAATAATAAGAGATTTCACTCAGTTGGTCCAATCCTCCTGAAAACATTTTGAGCTTTTGCTGAGTTGGGTCAATCCCCCCTGAAAACATTTTGAGCTTTTACTCTGTTGGGCCAATCCCCCTGAAAGCATTTTGAGCTTTTGCTCTGTTGGGCCACTCCTCATTATAATGAACACACAGCAATGCTCATGCTCATTAACATAATATGAATGTATGAAATGTCATAATTTCAATCTCAACACAATTCATCTCAATAACACAATTCAAACACATATCACGTGTTTCTTTAGCCACACCATTCTCACCATTTATCCTTTACATAATACCATAAAATAATTTACCAATCCATGGAAATCAATCCAAAGTTAAAACTTAAACACAACAATAATTTCATCATTTTCCCATTAAACATAATTAACGAACCATTATTTTTCTCACACCAATCATTATACAAATCTTTCCATAATCACTCGAACAACCTCACATTTATAGTCGTCACATTTATGATCTCTATGTTTTTAAAACTTAATAAGTTGAGAAAATGGTTATAAACGTTGCGGGATGGTTATTCCTTGAGGGATTATGAATGTGTGCACATTGAGTTTGGTCTGGCCATGAGCCTTAGGTAATTTATTAAAAATCGTATGGCAATTATATGCGTTGTGAATACTTTTCCTTGTGTTGTTTTAACTATACGTTCTAATTGTTTATCTGGTTATGAATATGAGGTGTGGCTATGCTTTGATAAATTGTTAGGTGTGTTTATTGAGGATTTATCGGGCCATGAGCCTAGAATAAGTGTTAGTTCTCTTGTAATATTTATGAGAATGGTGGATGTTTTCTCTCTCATGCTACTATATGTTTTGACTACGTGTATAGTATGAAATGTGTGATTTGAAATTCGTTTGGGAATATATTAAAGAATAATTGAATGAGTAAACAAATCGTGCCATTACTGTACTTCTTTTCTGTACAATTGGTGTAAGAAGATGAATTGGAAGTGAATCATTCTGCCAGTGGCTTAATGATTGATAGGTTAAATGGCATGAGAATATTGAACGAGATGATTATGTTTTGATGATATTGGTGTATAAATGTTGGTGATAGTTTGATGTTAAGATAAATACTCTTATGTGGAGTGGATTTTGACGAGTTTGCGATTAATAAGTGTAAAGAAAAGAGATTAAACAGTGATGATTATGGATGAAATTGAGAATTAATGTTAAGATCTAGACTAATGTCTGAATTGGAGACAATGATTATCGAGGTTACTAGTGCTCGTTCTCACTCTTGAAGGTAGTACTTATGTTGTACATTGTATGAGGAAGAGATTCTTTCACTTCCTACGTATTTTTCTTGACCCAAGGGTAGGACATTAATTGCATTTCTCTAGGAAATTCTGCATTTCTTGCATTTCTTCTTATGCGTACGCAAAGCATTATCATGTTTACCTACCATGGGGTTGGTATTGCCTAATAGATGAGAGATCACGAGCATAGAAATAATTATGAAAGACAAATGAGAAAAATGAAAAAAAAACTGAAACTAAGCATGTTAGGGTGATGGTATGTGAATTTATGGTGTGTTTGAGTAATATAGGATCTGAAGAGGTCATGATTGAAAGTGGAATTGAGTGAAATAGAGTTACAGATATACATTGGTGATAAAATTTTGTAGAGAAAGGTAAAGAACTAGGCACATTGTATGAGAAGTACCCTTGAATGGGAATTTTATAAGCAAAGTATGATGTGCCAATGTGGATATTGAATTGCCTGTGTGCTTGAATGCACAAGTGGGTGTCGTAGGATCGAGACAACCATAGGGTGGCGAAATAAAATAGGAGTTATATTCTCTTGAAAAGATGAAAGGGAGAAGTGTAAGCGTTCTTTTCACTAGTTGTTTTTAATATCTAAAATTTAGAGGACAAAATTCTTTTAAGTGGGTAGAGCTATAACGCCCTCAATTTTTCGATTAATTTGTATTTAAATTAAAATGCGTAGGAAAATGCAGATAAATTTTTCGCGAAATCGCTTAAAATAAAATACAGTGATTTGATGGTGGAGATTAATTTATGGAACTATAAGTGTGGAGAGAAAAAGAAAATAAGAATTTGATTGGTGGGACTGACCGGAAATAGGGATTATGAAGTAGATAGCCAAAAGGGCGAAACTGTCCAATTCCGAGAATTTATGTATATAAACCCTAGCCTCCTTCTCTTCATCACATACCACATGCCTATTTTCCTTTCCACACCTCTTCTATTGCTCAAAAACCTTCACCGACATCCTGTCTCACGAAACCGTAGTGTTTGGGAGATTCGAAAACGGACGGTGAGTGAATTTTGGTAAGATTTCCTTCTTTGATTTCGTGAATCCCGTTTTTGATTGCAAACCCTAACTTTCCGATCACATTTCTTTTTCGTTTGGGTTCGGAATTACGTAAATAATAGCTTGATTGAAAGCTTAAGGAATATACTATCTTGTAGTAACAATTTTTTGTCTTAAATTCTGGTTTAGGTATCCAAAATCGAGGTTTGAAAATCGTCTGTGAATAGTGACGAGTTTGGGTTTTCCAAACAGGAGTTGTTTTCTGAGTTCCATTGCTTAGGTAAGTTTCTTTGGACCCTATTGATGATGTTGGTGTGATCAATTTTAAATGGGTATGGCCATGGTGAAAGTAATTGAATGAAGAAAGAGAATAGTTAAGAGTTTCGAAAAGGAACCGTATGAATTAAGATGATTAGGGTGTTGTGGTTGGTATGCGACATTAAAGGATAACTAAACAAGCTTGTTTAGTACATTAGTGGTGATTAATGCTAAGGAAAGGAAAAGTGTAAATTAGAGAAGAAAGTGCTAATGTTAAAGTAATTAAGTAAATCATTGATTTAATTCACTGATTTAATGATTGGGAAATTGATGTGAGTTTATAATGTTGAAAAATAGGAAATTCGAATTACGGCGAGGATGACTCGTGATAGAATCATTGGTGTTGGCTAAGGTAAGTAACATGAGCGCAACTTCCTTAAGTTGTATGTTTGTTGAATGCATGTTGCTTATGTATGAGCATGTTGAACGAACATGAAAGATTAAATGTTTATGTGGTGATTTGGAATGGTTTGATGTGATGTGATCTTGAGTAAGTTTGTGTAGATTGATTATGTGAGTTATGTTGATATTATGTTAATGTTTGTTGGTTGTTAATAAGTGTGAAAAATATTTCTTTATATGAATATGTGGATCATTTGGAAGATGTATGATTTGTGATCTGTGAAATTGGTTACAAACACATGTTCAGTGATGTTGTGGTAATTAATGTGTCTTAGTTGAACTATAAGTCGCACGTGCATAAATGAATTCATCTATACTCTTTTATTGTTAAATTATTATTTTCAAAACCTGTGAATTCTGAGTTCGAGTATCACTTGAGAGATAATTGCACATTGAGTGGTAGTCGAATTTAGGCGTCACAATTATATACGAACAAGCAAGTAATTCACCCAAGACTTGTTAGGATCACACCAATCCATTACATTCTTAACATAAAGGCACTCTCAAAATTACCAACTAACACAACCCAAACAATAAGCCACACACATACTCCTCACAATCATAATCACGAAATCAAACCACATCAAACAACTTACAACACATTTTAATAAACACATCACTCAATTACCATCAGACTACGAAATACCATCCACACATAAATTCAGCAATACATACAATGGTAAGTGTAGATTCAGTGCACTTACCTCGAATTCCGCGAAGCCAGCCCTCAGCTCAACTCCGCTCTGGGTTCCGAACACTACCTCCTACACCAAAATAAGCCAGATTTTCCTTATTACACATAAATCTAAACTCAATTTCACTTCCTAACTCTTATTCCTCAAAAACCCCCCAATTTACCAAACCTTAACATCTCCAATCTCCCACACAAATCGAAATACAAATTTAATATGTATACCTTTAAGAATATCTATGAAAACCCCACAAAACCCACACAAAAACTCACTCTTTTACTCCAAAATCCATCTAGGTTTAAAGATTACCTTGTTAGAAATTCGTCTAACACTAAAGACTCGTCGAGATTAGGCTTCCTTTGTGAAAAATACAATCCTTAAGTGTGGGAGGAAAATATTGGAGGTTTGGAAAGGTTGGAATGGTGTTTTTAGGATTTGGGAATGAGGAGAGGTCGGCTGGGAACTTAGGGTTATAAAATATACCCTCTCTCTCTCTCTCTTCTCGCACAAAATTTGCCCTTTTTTAAAACCCCAAACACATAGAACGGTTTGGAGAACTAGCTGCCCAAACCGTTCTCCAGGTAGTTCTAGGCTTCTGTCCACGAAAATTCACTTTTTGTCCATGACTGAAACAGTTTGGGGAACGGTTTGGCTAGGCCATTCCCCAAGCCGTTTGTCCTCACTGTTTTTCATATTTTTCAAAATATTTTCATTAAATTTTTTGGGCATTACATATACTATTAATTATTATTTTAAATTAAATAACTAATGATATGAAATAAATTTATTAAGTTTTTATTTAATTTTTTATAAATTAAGTTATTTAGTTTTAAATAATTCAATAATTAGACTTAATGATTAAACAAAGTTCCATGTTTGAAGGATGTTATGTCCCTAGTCCACCGATGCACGATCCCACCTCGTATCATTACGAAGCATGACCATCTCACCGGGCATCTAATGAAATACAATTTGTGGTTTTAATTTCATTAGGTTTATAAATTTTGAATTTTAATTATTAGAAATAATAATTAAGTAATGATGATTATATAATTAAATAGAATATAATGATTGATGAGTGATTGATGAGGTGATTTTTACAATAATTGGAATACTCATTGGACTTTTAATTAATGTTGTATCGTTAAAGAAAGATGATGTATACAATATGGTTATAGTATTCCAGTAGTATAGCTAGTGAAATACATTTATTTCAAAAAAACTCCTCTTTGATAAATATTTTTTCTTACTTTTTTTAGTAATTATTTTTTTCACCTTCAATTGAGAATTATCTTTTTTTGAAATATTACATTGGTAATTTGCTCTGACAATAACACCATTTCTTTTCAAACTTTAGATAACAGTCTCACTCTATTCTGTCCTCAATGATTATTCTCTTGAACATGTGGAACAATGATTTTGTAATTATATTTATGAGAGAGACTAAGAAATAAATAGTTCTCATTCTTTCTTACTATTTTCTGAAATTAACTCTATAGTTAGTGTAACATTCTGGATATTTTCGTCGTAGAATGACGATAAATATGTGTTTTATTGTTAATATATAAAGATATACGAAAGGTTGATCGAAAGTTGACCCGAAAAGATGGACGAAAAATAAAAAAATCTGGATTTAGGAAGTACGCGCAGTGGACAGCAAAGTACGCGCGGTCGCTGCCACCACGCGTAGTCACCTGTTTGCTTGAAAAAAATATATATTTCAAAGCATCGGGGCCATTTTCTTCACCTCTTCACTTATATTTCATTTCCAGAATAGAAAACCTGCAGAAAGGAGTTGGAATAGCAGGGTTTTGAGGAATTCAGCAAGAGAAGGAACTTTTAGCTTGGTTTTGGAAGGAAATTGATAAGGTAAGATGAAAGGAAGTTGATTTATGGTTTATATATAGTTTATGATAAATTTGGGATGGATTTAATGCTTATTTTAGATGCTGGAAATGGAAGAAGTTTGCTGAGATTGATGTTAATTAGTTGGAAATGATGATAGAGATTTATTAGGATGAGTTTGTGTTGGTTAAATGAAGGAAAAGTTAGCTAAACCTAACATTTACTTTATGTTGACATTAAGTTGATTTTGAGCTGAATTTTGATTGTATTGGTTGTAAAGTTGCTGGAGTAATGTTTTATGATTTAAATGGAACTTGAATTTGAGTTGGTAATGATTTGGAAGTGTAAATGGATGATTGAATGGAATGGAGAAAGAAATG
>CANYCX010124009.1:0-14801 GCA_948193385.1 Breynia disticha f. nivosa
GAATTGCGAAAGCCGAGGCTTAGGGAGGATAATCAAATAGTGTTAACGCTCAATTGGATAGAAATATACCATTTGACGCTAATGTGTTCAATGATATGCTTATGTGAATAATGGTCTTACTTAACTTAATGTATCACGAAAGTAGAACATTATTTGATTTAAGGACTATGTTTTGAGCATCTCGAAAGGGACTCTTAATTGACGTTAGTGCGAGAACACCAACATTAACCTCATCCTAGTTTAGAAACCAAGCGTAAGTCTATTGAAGTCTAGGAAAATCCGACAACTTTACGTATTGTTTTCAACTTTTGTTTATACTAGTATTTAATCTCAATTGTCTAAACTCAACAAATATCCATGTTTATTACTTTCTTGCATTTATATTTTAGCACCAAATTGAATTAAGTACACCATTCCCTGAGAGATTTGATCTCGGAGGGTATACTTCCGTGGTAAAACTACACCGATCTAGTGCGCTTGCTAGAACCCGGTCAATTATTTTCAATTTAAAATAGACAAATTTCCAGGGCATTACATAAAGACTTGTTCTTATTCTATGGAGGTCAAGAGGAGCTCACTGTTACAGGCTACACTGATGCTGCAACCCCGACTAGCAAGGACGATTCAAGAGTGCAATTGGGATACATATTCTTGTTGAATGGAGGAGCTGTTAGCTAGAGGAGCTCTAAGCAAAGCACAGTGTCATATTTTACAACAGAAACTGAGTATATAGCAGCGTCTGAGGCAGCTAAGGAAGCTGTTTGGATTACGAAGTTCATTATAGGACTAGGAGTCATTCCAACTATTCTATATCCTTTGGAGCTTTTGTGTGATAATAATGGGGTTATAGCACAGGCCAAGGAGCCCCGAAATCACCACCAATCCAAGCACAAACTCAAGAAGTTCCATCTCATTCGAGAGATCATTGATAGAGGAGATTTGAAGATGATCAAGGTTCTAGTTAAAGACAATGTTGTAGATCCCCTGACCATGCAGCTGGCAGGTCTAAAACATAAGCATCATGTTAGGCCTTTTGGTCTTAGGGTTATGTCTGATTGGGACTAGTTCAAATGGGAGATTGTTAGTGTAAGCCCTAGCCCCAATACATTGTTTGTAACTTATATTATTGAGTAATAAAATTATGAAGTATTATTTTATCATTTCATGTATTGACCTGTGGTATATGTGTGATAAAATTATCCAAGAATGCTGATTAAGCGCTTGAATTATCAAGGTTGAGGACCTTGATAGTAGAACCTAGAAGTTATGAGATTAACATTCTAAATATCTTTAGTAAATTGTTTCCATAGGAATGAAAATGAATTAAGACTAGTATGTACTTTGTAGATGATCATGTTCTACGGGTCACATATATGGGATATATAACAAAGTTCATAGATACAATGTAGATTATTGTATTTAGAGAGCAATCACTATTTGCAATGTCAAATATCTATCGTTAGACTGAAAAAACTACGTCTCTTATTGTGATTTTAGTGAACTTTGACATACGCCTAACGTGACCGTAAAAGGTTGACAAGTATGGGTATGATTGGGTACGCTAAAATTACAAGTAAGAGTATGAGTAAAGTGAAGGGATTGACCCTCTCATGAAAATGAGAGTAGATATCACTGGCCGCTTTATAGACAAGATTGGGAAGAGTGTGGTTGCACCGGAATGAAATGATTACCTCATTCATTTGAACTTATCAAATTAGTCATAGAGACCAAGAAAGTGATTTAGCACTAAATAAGGGTGTTTAGGACATGCCTTATGCTAATCATGATATCAAAGGTCAAGGAATAAACTTGAATTGTAGTATGGTTGTTCACACCACTCATCAGCTATTTAATTTTGGATGATCATAGAGACCGCCTATGATTTATGAATTAATACACTCATTGTCATTATTAAATAGTCCTACTGATCGCACATGAACAAAGAAAAAACTGGGAAGGGTATTTTTAGAATTTCATCTTAGGTCAAAGTTCGGCTGTCAGGCCGGATCGGGTATTTGAGCCAATTTTGGTAATTAGGCCTAATATGGATGAAAAATATAATTTATCATTTCTTACATGATTTTAAGACAAAGATTAATAATTAAATATGATGTCTTAAATTAAGACATGTAAGAAGATAAAGTGGAGAAAAATAAGGAAATCTTGTCTTAAATTAAGACAAGACAATATAAGATGAAATGAAAGAATTTTTATTTTATTTATCTTATACATACACGGCAATAGGAGAGAGAATTAAAAGAGTTGATATTTAATTAAAAACTTAACATAATCCTAATTCAATTAGGATTGTTGGTTAAGTAATTTAATTAAACCAAACTCTACCTTTTAAAATAATTAACCTTACTCTTTTAAAATGACATGCATGTCGTCCTCTCCTCCTCTCTTCTTCCTCATTGTCGTGACAACCATACAAAGAATCAAGAAGGTGATTCTTAAGGTTTTCTCCAATATTTTGTGAGATCAAGGGGCTGAATATAAGGTTTAGTCATCGCGCTGCCATTCAAATCACAAATCGTTCATCCAATCGACTTACAGAGGTGATCCGTATATACCCTAGTGTTAGTACAAGTTTTCTTTTATTCGTGTGTTATTTTTGTATAGGAACTACGCGTGTGGTCCTGGAAAGGTGTTACTAAGGTCTTCTCGGAGTATTTCGAAATAGTAGTTACTGATTTCCTCCACATACCTACAGCTAGGAAAGAAGACAAGCAAGGTGAGTCCTTTTCAATTAAAGCTTTAACTTTTCTTTGGCTATTTTAGATATTATGGTCATGAATGATGTTAACAGCATTTTTGGTGAGTTCTTGGGCTGTCTCTATGTATTATTGTTATTTATTTATGCTGCCATATGTTATTAGACACATAGAAAATCCAACAATTCTGATCCTTCAAAAACCTTCTGTATCTTCTGAAATTGTATATGAGTTGGAACGGTTTGACAAACGGTTTGCTGATGTCATTCTACAAACCGTTTGCTCTACTTTGTTCACGCTTTTTTCGTTGTTTCGCTCTCCGCCTTTTTTCACGTGTGACCTAAAGAGATAAAGATTACAGAAATTATGGGGAAATATTGTCAAATTGGCACAAAATGACATTATCACCTTGACACATGCTTATATGAGGGAGATCCTTTTAGCTATAGAAAGAGTTAAGGAATCGCTTATGATATGGCATTAGTGCAAAGCTTCTTATCCTTGGATGAACCTTTTTGCCATGAACTTCAAGCAGTAACCAGCAAGCTCACAGAAACAGAGTAGCCATACTCACTAACCTTATACTCACTAAGCATTCCAGAGTAATTTCCAACATCTAAACAAAGATTCAAAATTAGGCCCCCATTGAGCTGTAAATAAGTTTAGTTCCCTAGGACCTGTAAATTTTAAATGACTTCATGCTAGCAGCGCTGCCCTGTGAACATCATCAGGGTTGAGCTGAAGGAGTTCTACAAAGATTGTAAAGGAAGTGGACAAAGGAGAAAGAAATAGAGATTACGAAAAACTCTTTCACACAATAGAAGGTCTCTTTCCAAGGCACAGGGAGATAAGAAGCATAGGAAGTTTTTAAGATAGTAGAGTAATCAAGTTTACTCTATGCCTCTAAAATTGAACCTTTCTAGGATAAAGGATAAAGACATAAACAAAAATATCATGCAAACCAATGAAATAGTCATGATTGAGCCAATTAAAAAAATACTCAATAAACAGAAAACCATAAACAGCGGAAATTAAGTTCATTATCGGTTAAAAAGTTAAGTTCAAAGCCGAAAACATCACAGTCCATATGAGATAGAAGATCAATCAAAAACACATGTCAACATCAACCATAATTAAGGGCTTTCTACTACAGAAAAGCCAAACACTAAATAAAAAAAAAATAAATGCTCAATTGCAAATACTTGATTTAGAACAAGTATTTAAGAATCGTCAAAGTTATGAGTTATCCAAGATCCTCCTTGTTGACAACCTAAAGGTCATACATTGAAGCTCATAAAAACAACCTTATAATAAAGAAAAAATGTTCGAAGAAGATTATTGGGATGTCATAGAAATAGGAAAATACCAGTTCAATTAATAACGAGATCTACGTTGATAAGAGCAAAAAATTCAATAAATAGAGGAGATGGAGTGAATGTTTATGTTCAAAATATTTAAATTTAATACGCAAGAGATATAACAGATGAAGAAGAATAATAACAGAAGAAGAGGATTAAATTGTCTAATGTTTTTAAAACTATGATGACCCACCAATTTGTGGGTTTTTATCTGATATTTTTTTGTATTCTTTTTAAACCATAATGAAACAATTATAACTAATACTCCCTCCGTCTCATTTTTATAGACATTCTTTCTATATTAGTTGTCTCAATATATAAGCAACTTTCTATTTTTATATATATCATTTATTGTTTGAAAGTCATGTTTACCCTTATCAAATTAATGACATTCTTATATTTTCAATACAGAATTATTAATACAATTACTTACTATCCAATTAAAACACTTCATTGAATAAAGACAATATTGTAAAAACTCATGTTAACTACCACTTATAACTAACACAACTACATATTTCTTAATTCTCGCAACTTGTCCAAAATCGCCTATTAATGTGAGATGGAGGGAGTAAATATTTATCTTTACTCCCATTTTTCAAAAACACACTGTAAGTACAAAATGAAAATATTATGTGCCCCATTTGTGGAAACTCTTCTCTTATTTAAAAAGCAAGTGGATGAAAAAAACATTCTCAAAGAATTATTTTAAATTAAATTAAATCTTCTATTTTTTTAAAAAAATGGGTAATAATTCTTTTATTTAAGAAAATTAACAATCATTCCGTTAATTTTTTTAATATATTTCTGGAGAGTAGTATAAAAACTAATATATTAATAATTAGTAATAATTATTAATTTTGTTAATAAAATATTAAAAGATAGTTGTGTAAAAACTAATGCAAAGAGTATTGTTAGAATAATTTATAATTTTAAAGTGTGTTTAATTAAGAAAATAAATAAAAAATATTTTATAAAAGATTTAAAAGATCATTGATGAAATGCCTTAGAAGGGTTTTTTTTTTATAATAGTAGAGTCAGTTTGAGTTTTGTTGTTTAGAGCTATAGAGTTACGTCTTTAAAAGAAGCTATACTCTAAACTTTTCACAATTTTGCTATGATGTCACGAGCGTTGTATAAATTCTTTTTGTTTATTATGTTCTTTTCTTTTTAGTCATAAAATTTTTATTATATTTTAGCATGAAACTCGTTATGCTTCACTCATCATTTAATATATTTATTAAATTTTTTGTGTTATATTTGGCTTAAATATTTTTTTTCATTCTTTTTATTTAAATGTGGAAAAAAATATATTATAAAAATAAAATAAATATTTTATAAAATAAATATTTAATTAAAAATATAATCAAAGGATTAAGTTGGTTAAAATATTGAGTATCTTTTTAATATAAAAGATACGATTTTGGTGAATAACTTTTAAATTTTTAAACAAAATTGGAAAAAACTCGTTTTCAAATTTTAAACTGAACATGTGAACCACTTCATATTCACGAAACAGTTCACATGAACCACATCCCTTAGTAGGAGAGGTGAGGTTAATCACATTCACGTGAAGACTATATAAATCCTTTACTATGTATGTTTCTAAATTGCAGCAAGTTTACTAAAAAAAAAATACAACAGCTACAATATCTACAATATTTTATGACAACTAGTTTCACTTTATTTTCAACACTAAAAAAGAAATTTTCAAATATATTTGTCTCAAATTTATTTTTATATTTAATCTATAAATAAATTGATTAATTTAATTATTTTTCATAAAAAAATATAATTTGTATGCCCATTAAATATTTGATTTATAAAAAAAAATATTAACTAAAAATAAATATTGCATTAACATAAAAAGTGCATTAAAATTAGAAACAAACATTAAAATAACTACATTGAAAATAAAAACAAACATTACATAAGCTAAAACAAAAATTACATAAACTTAAAGGATTACAATAATTAAAAAAAAATATTGCGTAATCTAGGATTCCATATATTTAAGTAAGAAATCACAAAAGGAAAGAATAGTCGAGACAGAAAGGAATGAACTCTCTAAACATGAGAGAAGTTTTTATTTAGAATGAAAATCATCACGTGTTGCATCAGCTGGCCTATTTATAGTGTAGTGCCATCACACAAATTATACATGTGTGTTGCTCTACTCACGCAACTGGTTGGTCAAAAGCACATCATCACTTGCAGTAAATGCGTAGACAAAGTACCCACGAGGTGTTGGTTAGACTAACAATCCAACCCTTCCATAATAGTTTGAATCCAGATTCAACTCCGGTGAGAGTCGCCCCCGTGAGGAAGGAGCTGTGCCTCTCGCTCCAAACCCGGACTAGTCTTGGTCAATGTGTCGGGGAGACCAGAAGTTCAGACCAAAATAAAATATGCGCCCATAAGGTAAATCATCACACATGTTGCATTAGCTAGCCTACTTATAGTGTAGTGTGTGGAACTCATATTTAAAAACATAAATTCCAATTAATTAAATATATTTCGTAAAATCAAATAATTATATAAGAGAGGAGATGAAATCAACTAGTTGTCAACCCAAAATTCTCGGCCCATTTTAAAATCTCATAAAACTTTTACAGCGGAAACGAAATAAGTCTAAAACATTTTCAACTCAAAATGTTTATATATACAAATATGTACAAGAAAATGTACAAGTACAAAATATCCCAAAACACGCAAAATGTGGAGCTCGACCTCAAGAAATATCGCTCTGGCAGGAAGATCAGATCACACCAACTCTGGTCCAACTGCAGCTATCTACGCCCTGCGCAACATTTAACAATACAGACATATATGGTGAGTATTTTTCAATACTCAGTAAGTTCTTAACACTAATATATTTTCAGATTTGAATCATAAATTCGTATTTAAATGAAGCGCAGGAAGAATCAGAAATTAGTTCGAGGTCGAACTAACCAAGTACGAGGACGTACTAAATCAAAACTGGATGTATATGATTTCTAATCTTCCAGAAAACACTATTTGTGTCTTCCTTAGCATATCATAATGTCGTATGTCTGTATTGTACCTTAGAATCATTACCAATTATCATTAACCTTTCAAAAACAACCAATTTAGGTCTGTCAGGGCTGGTGAACGGCTTGCCTGACCGTTCACTAGGCCGTTCACCCCCTGTTGGGTGAGCAGCAAGGCCTGAACGACCTAATGACCATAGGAACGGGAAGAGGTCGTTCCTATGTCTATTCAGTCCTGCTGGGATCATAATTCAGCATGTACTTAACACCTATTCACTGCAAAATCATTACCTTACATTGTATTCTCATTCAAATCATCGTTTGCATTCTTTGACTTAAACATGTAGTATTTACACCATAAGCAAACTTTAGTATTTCCATATAACTACCTTAACCAACCAAGCAAGAATCAAACATAAATCCATACCATTTAAGCATCTACAAATAAACATCCAATCATTTCTTAACAAACCTCACAATCCTTCCATAATCAAGCAAGCATTCATAAACCATAATCAACATATTATCAAGGAATGCAAATGTTTATGCGAATGATGCAAATACAATATGCCTCTGCCCTGGGGTCTTCATTTCTCTTTTCAATCTTCTTTTCTTTTCTTTTTCTTTTTCTTTTTCACTTTCTTTTCATTTTTCCATCATCCCTTGGACGGCATCGAGCCTTGCTCGGAATATCCCTCGGTCCTTGACCGACATAGAGCTCTCGCCTAAAGTCATCTCAGGCTTTGCCTGTTTCTTATTTCTCATCTCGTGTCACACATTAATGCAACACTATGAATGTCAATGCACTCATCAACCAATATCATTTCCATATCACGTATGCTCAACATATAACATATGCTTTAACAATCCTCAACATCAATATCAACCATAACTCAATCATAAATCAACCATAGTGAAATGAGCATACTTAACATATATCAGAATAAGAATATCAGGAACTCATAATCAATCATACTCAATCATTCCACATTTAATTCAAGCACATCTAGCACTTCTCAACATCATTATAAGCCATAATAAGAATAAAATCATCATTTGCATAAACCATTTATTATCCATTTCATATTCAATATATGATCTAAGAACATAAGTTCATACAATAACATTTCTTTATTCAATCTTAGTTCATTTACTCATATGTTAACATTCAGTAAGCGTAACAACACTTACCGTACCGCAAACAAACACGCGTCCTTAATCGCACCTACAAAACCTACTAACAACATCGTACAGCTCTGCCTGTATGGATTAAACATAACAATAAGGTAAATTACCACTCCTTCTAACTTCAATTCATCAATATTTCTCTTACAATTCCAAACCCTAATCATTTAACATAAGAAACCCTTCCTACTTCCAACCAAGTTACAATTTAACCATCAATTCATTGTTTCTATTGCAAATCAACTTCAACAACATCAATTTCAAGTCTTTCTAATCTAAATTTACACTTAAAACAACATCCCTAATTCCATATTAACCTCAAATATCATAAAAATCAACAAAATAACCCCAAGAACTTACTGTAATAAGCTGAGGATGAGTTTTGCAAGAATTGGAGGAAGTTTCCACTTGATTTGGCCAATTTGCAACCAAAGGAGTGTATTTTCGGGCTTAGGAAGGTATTTTTACGTTTGAGAAGAGAGAGGAAATGTTTTATGACGAGAGAGAGTCATTTTAGGCTATATTTATATAAATTCAGGTGCAAACGGCCTCTAGAGCTGCCATTGGGCGTTCCTGGTGGCTGTTCAGCACATGTGACCGCCAAAATACAAGGGAACGACATGTGGAATGACCTTCCTGGCAGTTCACATGGCCGTTCAGGCACTATTCCATCAGCTTCTTCATTTGTTCAAATTCATCCTTTATCTAATTTGTATCAACCTTCATATATACGCATTTCCTCATTTATTTCTCGTCTTTTTAATACGAATTCTTATATTTTATTCAATAATTTCATAATTTAAATTTTGAGATGTTACATAGTGCCATCATACAAATAATATATTTGTGTTGCTTTACTCGTATAAGTGGTTGGTCAAAGCCACATCATCACTTGCAATACGCGTGTAGACAGGGTTTGACTTGTCAAAATCTCATACAGAAAAATAACAAATAATAGCTCTACTCTACATTCCCTTCTTAAGTTGAACCTGTGCATATGAGAAATTTAGAAAGGATTTTGAGAATATAAGAAAACTTAAACATTGGTACAGAAGTTTTGTTTGAAATGAGGTATGTATAAAGGGATCTACTCAAATCATCCATAATGGTCACTATGTATTAAGCACCGTGTAGTTTTTGTGTTATAGGGGCCCTATAGGTCAATATGTATAAGTTCAAATGGTTTAGTTGATTGAGTAAGGCTTTAGGGAAAGGGTAATCGTGTTTGTTTGGACATAACACATACATCACAAGGGGCAGAATGTAAATGTGTAAACCTTTGATCAATTTTGAGCAATGTTTCATCATTGGGATGTCCTAATCTAGAATGCCCCAAAGAAAAGTGAGAAATCTTATTGGAATCAAGTTGTACATCATTCACATTATCAAAGAAACAATGTGTCTTAAATGTACTTGAAAATTTCTTATTCAAATCCAAACAATACAAATTTTCTTTGTAGTAGCCCTTTCCCACCACGGTTTTAGTCTATTAGTCATGTAAGAAGTTTACAATAAGGTTGTTGTGATGGACCAATTACAGCAAATAAATCAGGTGATGTTGGAAGTTAGGTGTATATAGTGTACTGTAAAGGGTCAAGTTAAGACTCAAAATAACTAACCTTAGAGATTTCACAAAATAGATTGACCTATCAGGGAAGACAAGGAACAATGTACATGGGTTGCCATACTAAAACACCCCATTTCCTTTTTTGACAATCTGAATAAACATCTCCCTCTTATATCACTTTTTTCAAACTATTTTCATATTTAGAACATCCTTTTAAACTGCATGCTACATTCAATTTCTTCCTCTCTGCTTAATTTTTGCTTGTACTTTTTTCTTTCTTTTTCCACTACGGTGCCATCGTTTGCAAGGTCTAAAGCTATTCCATGCTAGATTTCCTTAACCCCACAACTAGAACTCTCTGATCGAAAGATTCTTTAATTGCCACAACAAAAATTCAAAACAAAGTCCAAGCAAAACTCTAACTCCTGGTTCAACCAATCCTCTAAAAATTCCAACACCTGAGTCAATAACAAGAAGAAGATAACTGGCAAGGTTAGAGTTTTCGAAGCCAAAGTCAAGATTAGTGGAACCGCCATATCCAAATGATGCAATTTTAAAGGATGAGAAAATTCAGTCAACTAATTCAAACTCAACTTATAATAGTTCATTTCTTGATAGTACTCCCTGGGGATTTCTACTTTCATTAGCCCCTGAACTATTAAGCAATTTTGTCTTTGTTTTCCAAGCAATGTTTGGAAGGACAATTCAAATTAATTAGTTTAGGGGTTAATGAATGTAAACCATATGTTTGCATAACCACCTTATTTCCAAGCATCAAAGGTAATCCTGAACTAGGTCGTTTGTGTTATGACCTCTAGTGTTCTAAAGATCTGGGCTGTGATTATCTAGGTGTAATGTTAGGCTTAAGGAATAGAGAGATAAACATATGATAACCCTCATTGTTCTAAAATCTCTACTCCTTCTTCACAGGCTTTTTTGTTGCAGCCATGCTACTATTTGTGCTTCTCAATTTGGCTTCGTTTTCTTTTGCTGATTAGTTTTGTTGTTGGTGCTGTTGCTGTTAGAAGAGTTGTCTGATGGGTTTTCTTGAATGTAAATATGAGCTATTTGCATTTTGTTTGAGGGAAAGAATTCTAGGCAGATGAAAAATAAGGCTTTCCTCTCATAGAGATTGAATTTTTGAAGGTATTACTGTATGCCCCCTAGTTGCTAGTAGAGCCGATGATTTGCAGTCGCTTTTTAGCAACAACACTTTAACAAAAAACTTAGCATCATATATTAAAACAAGAAAGAGAAAAGAACTTGCGGTGAACTTTGTTCATGTATTCAATTTGACAGAATTTGACGGTAGTAGGTATTACTGATTTGGGAATTATGGTTTGAATATTTATTTTATTTATTTTTTTTAATGTTTTTCCAACTTGTTGTCATCGTTATTTTTTCTACTACAAGTTCACCATAAGATGACAACTGATAGAAAAAATATATAAAAAAAGCTTATTTGTGGCAATATAGGAAATAGAATCATTAAATATCACATTCTTAGGATTTCTTTCCTAAGATGACATATATAAAAAATGGTATATGTGTAATTTGACACAAGACTAGATCTATAGGTCTGCCTAATTTATGAAAATTGGTAAACAAAGATTTATGATGACACATATGGCTAATGGGACCGTATCTAACATCCAAGCATTTTTATAGACATTAAATAATAAGTTTGAGAAACCATACCAGCAAATTCAGAACCAACTCCTGTAGAGTGAATGAAATTCATAAACTGCTTTAGGGAGGCACCAAGTCTGTTTAGGAAAACATAACCAATACCATTCTGTAATAATCGACTCAATTCCTATTTAACTAAAGCAACAATGTTTGCGTTACTTCCCTTTTGGTCACCTGAATCCATGATAGAAAAGGGTGTATCCATCGCATCAATGTTCACATTATTCACATATATTGTCCCCTAAGGATTTTTTTTTTCTTTTATCCTTGTATTTGGTTTGTGGATAAAGTTTGGCTTGTCAAATTCTCCTATAGAAAATTACTCTACACATAAACTCAAAAGAAATATTACACGAATTAAAAATAGGCATTACAATTACTAAAACTGACCACCGTTAAGGCTAATCTTTTTGTTTTGGATATTTTTCAATGTCAATGTAAGATTTCCATTGATAAACTCAATGATGGAGAAGGTTGACAATAAGTATTCTTGCTCAAATCATCCTTAAAAGACTCCATTTGAGGTAATGAACCTAAATACTTGTTAGAATTTCATCAGCAAGTTCATAGTAGCATTCTTCACTGAGGCATGCTATAAAAATTATTTCATGCCTTAAAAGGATGAGCATATCATAAATTAAATCGTTGCTTCACAGTATCATGTGTCTAAATGGTATGGAGTGGAAAGGAGATAAGAATAATTTATGGATGATCAAAATATACTTGTTGGAATACAGTAGTTGGAAAGCACAAATACTTGACAAAAAAGTTTGCCTGTTGGAAAACTCAGATATACGTGAATGGATAGATTTTGTAAATATAAAACTGACATAGCAATGTGAATGAAAATAATATTTTTTAATTGATACAAATGAAAACAAATTTCACAAACCGAGAATTACATAGAACTATGTATTAATTATAAGATTCATTAATTGATGCATGTGAAGACAAAGTTCACAAAGCAGCAACAATTTCTGGGGTTGTGTTGAAACAAAATCTAATAACTTAAAACACGGTTCATGGAAAAAGTGTACAATAAGCTGGTTTCAATCAAGGATATGACGAATTAAAAAAGTCATTTGAAAAATCAATGAATGTGTTCGATAAGTGGAACTTAGACACACCAGTAGTACATCCAAGCAAGATATTGTAAGTTGCCCCTAAACTTTATACATTTTTGTTTATCTAATTATTCAACTTTTAAAATCTTATTTTTAAGTTTTTGCAATTAAATGAAACAAATGCATTGCTCATGGCAGATCAAAAACTCAAAACTAGTTTTAAGTTTGATCATCTATGAAACACAGTCCAAGACTTTAAAAAGTTCAAAGACGATGTACCAACTCTTCATGATCATCACATAAACATGGTGAGATCTATTTTTCATTGGAGTCAAAAAATCTAATTCCTAATTTTCTTTTTGTGGGTTCTATTGGAGTGTCTTTCTTTGATCAACTTAAGTGACAATATTGATGGTCCTTCTTCTGGTAGCCCTATTGGGGTGATGGAAGGAAACCAAAAGAAAAAGATGGATGCCTCAGTGTTAGCTTCTATTACAAAGCTCTAAGAATAGAACCAAAAATTTACAGATATGACGTCTAATGTAAAACATCTTTATCTTTTACTATACCTATATATTATTGTTTATATATTTGATTGTTTTAATCATATTAATTACTCTAGTTTAACCTCAATTATTCCCTCTATTTAAAAAATTTCCATCAATAATCCTATCATAATTATATACTAACTTATTACTAGTGTATATTTCATTTTATTCTTTATATCTTATTCAATTTTATTTTAATCTTTTACATTATATTTTGACATGGTCTCTTACACGGTCCCATGTAAATGTAACATACCCTGTTACACGACCCTGTATTACCTTTACACGCTGCTTATGTGAAATTACACACTTACCGTGTGTTTTACATTTATGTTCTAATTGGCATGCATGGTCATGCCTTTGATTAATACACCCGTCTGTATGCCCCATGTATATATATATATATATAAAATTGACATATCTGAATCAAATCAAACAATTAAAAACATTATATCAATTTTCTTAGCCAACTTAAACACAATACATTAATTATTTGATAATTAATAATACTTACAAATTCAAAACACACACAAATGTCATACAAAATAATATACATCTAACAAAACTATACATATCAAAAGATAAGAGATAGAATTCTAAGTGAGAAAGAGAGGTCTTCCTCTGCAATAACTGTTCGACCAATATGTATATGGAAGTGCACTAAAGCTTTTATGTGTCATCTATCTTATGGTTGAAATCAAAATGTGATCTAATGAGTCTTATACTCAATAAATAAATCTATCTATAAGTTCCACATAGCACATGCAATCTCTGTACTTTAATACTTATATACATACAATTGTGCATATGCTCTGATTTTTATTTTTCATTTTATGATTATTCTTGCTACATAACACTGTTTAACTTTAGTCCATTGATTAATATCTCTAAGCCTATAGGTTGAATATCTCTGGGCTTGTAGGCTCAAATTTAGGGTAAAAAATCATTTAACCTTTCATTTAATTCTAAGATTTGCATATCGAAATACATTCAATTTGGTAAGTGATCACATTCCTCTTTTAATTTCACAACAATGTATGCACATTTTAATCATAAAAAATCAATATATGTTCTATTTCCATGTCATCAATTCAATCACTTCATATATATAAATTTTATCACATAGAAACACTTTGACTATCCTCTGGTGGAAATGGTGCAACCCTTGCGCGCAACATCAATAACTCACATTCTAGAAATTCATCAGCATTTATAACCAATCTCTGTATTATATATGAAACATCCTATACTTATTATCTATTTAATCATAAAATTTAACTTGTAATGCGAAAGCATTTAAAAAATTTTGGTTGTAGAGAGAGGAAATACTGACGAGCGGCAGCTGACACACTTGCTGGAATATCTTCTATTTGTCCCTGAAACACATATATCGCAGTTGTATGAGTTGCAGGCTCAGTGAGTAATCATATATAATTACTTATCATCTTTTATTCCTATATGTTCCTTTAATTCTATAATCTTATTTATATACGTGGGGACACGTATATCTTATCATCTGTATACTATTCCGTATTCTGTGTTCATATCATGTATTCTATATTTCTTTATACGTATGATCATGTGAACTATGCTTATCTTTGTGATCATGATATCATTTGTACTGTGTATATATCATATAACTGTGTTGTACTGAGTATATTGTAC
>CANYCX010124118.1:0-10098 GCA_948193385.1 Breynia disticha f. nivosa
TACGAATAAACTTTTTTGCAAATTGTTTGAGAAACCAATTTATGAGGGAAGTTGAAAATTAATTTAGGAAAGAGACTAAAATTTAAATATGTAGGAAAGATACAAATTAATTTTTCACAAAGGATATATCAACAACCTACATTTGGCTCACTTATCAGGCTAGACCGGGACCTCTGAGAGAATAGCAGAAAGGTCGGGGGTCTTATAGGCCTATATCTAAAATATTAATTGGGTAGTATATAAACCATACTACACCTGGCACATGTGGATAAACTCAAAACACCTAAGTATGTAAGAGTGTGCCATCTATGGGCACTTTGTATGCAAATTGTGGCACTTTGTGTGCAAAATGATATATGGATATCCAAATTATATAACCACATGCTCCTGGCCAGTAAGGCCCATTTGCAAACATCAATCTAAAGGGCAAGTATGGGCAAAAAACTTAAGTTATATGAGATCCCAGGTGAGCATGTTAAGAAGGCATTAACATGCATTAGCATTTATCACAAGACATGTGACATGTCCATTATGCATCTTTGTGATGACATATGTGTTTATATAATTATGAGATAAATGTGCTTATGTGATTGGTTTACGTATAAGTATATCGTGGCATGGACTGCAATTGTGGTGTATGATTAGTATCATCATATGTGTTCATGTTTGGGCAAATGAATTAGTGATACTATGATTTGCTTGATTATGAATGTGCGGATTTTTCAGTTCGATATGGTTGCTATATGTTTAATGGGAGGTGATAACCTTAAAAGAAGAATTAAAGCTTGATGGTTATCGTTTAGATGATTGGTTTGAAATGGTGATTTTCCATGATTCATATGATTGATTGTTAAATGTAAATTTTGCTTCATTATATAAGTGGAAGCTTATATGAATATGGAACCTTCTGAGAATGTATGAATTATTAATGTTCCTCTTTAGATTGGTGGTGTTATGATTTATATATATAACCAAATGTGATTTTGAGGATGATATTATAAGTGTATGGAATTGATTTTGATATACTTTGAACTATAAATTGGTTGCTTAATGTATGAAGATTGGAATGGTTGGAAAATTGGCTAAGTATAGATGAAAATTTGCCACTTCTTGGAAGCAGGAAACCAACCACGAACGTGGTTGATATCAACCACGAATGTGGTTGGCAATCTGGAATCAAAATTTGAAAAGGAATAAGCAATCACAAACGTGATTGATCCAATCACGAATGTGATTGTGTTTCTGATTTCCAAATTAAAGCATAGAACAATCACGAACGTGATTGATTTTAATCACGAACGTCATTGACATCAACCACGAACGAGGTTAATGTTCTGACCACCAATCTTGAAGAAAATTTTCATCACGAACGTGGTAGATGCAACCACGAACGTGATGACCATTCTGGAAAATAAAAACCTATAAGGGTTTTGGTGAGCGTTTAATGGAACCACGAACGAGGTTCGTGGTAACCACAAACATGGTTACTTTTCTGGTGACTTATGAGATGAAATTTAAGGAACCACGAACGTGGTTGATTGAATCACGAACATGATTACCTACCTGTTGGCCGAAATACTTAAAATTTCATGTGTTCATACATGTTCAATTTTGATACATTTGATTATATATGTTTTTAAATGATTCCTTTGGGTTATAAGTATTGAATTTGATTCATATATATATATATATATATATATATATATATATATATGTTCAAACATGTTCAATTAGATGTCTTGTATTACAGGGCATAAGATTTTACTTTGATGCAAGACTGGTATGGAAATGTGGTGTGGATAACCTTGTTTGCTATTCATATGTGTTGATATATGTTTAATTGTTTCCATTGGACTTAATTTGAAAGTAACCCTATGGATATACCACGATATATCTACTTCTTAACAAATACTCATAGGTTAAAAAGATATATATAAATGAAAGAAAGGCATGTATAGATGAACATAGATTTATCATGACGTTGATGCTGAAGGTCTCTAACCTAAGAAATTTGTTGAAGTGCATATATGATAATTTGAAAGATGAAATGATAATGAAAAGAGGTTGAAATGTTGTGTGAACCAATAATACTGATCTAATTGCTTGACATTATGAAACTGTTTATTCTTTTGGAAAGATTGACAAATAATATACATAATATGCATGTTAATTGCTTAGGGACGATGTCCATTTTGGTAAGTTCTACTTATTAAGTTTTACAACTCACAGTGTTTTATACCTGCCGTGTGGGCAGGGGTTCGAGAATGTATAACGAAGGTGTGTAGATCATGCGCTCTTGCTGAGTCGTACTTAGAGAATCAAAGAATCAAGGTGGGTCGTGCACTCAAGAATAAATGAACTTCTATTATGTTGGTCTATGAACATGATTATGCATATATGTATATGTGTTAGTAATGAATTGTATTTGAATTGGGGGTTTTTAATTTAAATATTTTTGTAGTTTGAAAACCCAGACAAAACTATTTTGATACAACCAATGTATCATAAATCTGTAAATTTGAAAATGACCTATTTTCTATCTTGTTAAAGTGTTAAAATAATATTTCAACAATAATTGATCTTCCTAGCTTGGGCACCATTCCAAAAATAAATGTAACTATAAGCGAATGGTAGTCGAATTAGGGGGTCACACAATGATTCACTTGGACTCAATAACAATATTATAAACATCTTTAGTCAATCATTGACAATGAAAACTATAATGAACCAAGACAAGTATGTGTTTTTATACGATGGTTGTGTTTCACCAATCATGATTTACATATGTTTAACAAGTAAAGGAAAACAAATGGAATACAAATAAATAAGAAAGCTCTAAATTATTTACATCTACAATGTATGTACATGATATTGGAAAAGTAAAAAAAATCAAATGAAAATGTTAATCATATGATAAAAAGGTATAATTAGTTTAAGGTACCATATAATTGATAAAATAATCCATGATGTTGGTTCTATTTATATTATCATGGTAAGGCACTTGACAATGATTCACTTGGACTCAATAACAATATTATAAACATCTTTAGTCAATCACTGACAATAAAAACTATAATGAACCAATACTAGTATGTGTTTTTATATGATGGTTATGTTTCACCAATCATGGTTTACATATGTTTAACAAGTAAAGGAAAACAAATGGAATAAAAATAAACAAGAAAGCTCTAAATTATTTACATTTACAATGTATGTACATGATATTGGAAAAGTAAAAAAAATCAAACAAAAATATTAGTCATATGATAAAAAAGTATAATTAGTTTAAGGTGTTATAGTTTGGTATCATATCAAGGATATGATCACTCAGGAAAATGAATATGTGTGACACATGATATGAATATTTGAATTACAATGTGTGAGATGTTGTGCTAATCTTGTTCTTATTTTTACATATAGGAAACATGTCACATGTACCTCATTCCCAAGAAAGAAAGAGCAGTTAATCCATTCAAGTTAATAAAAATGTCATATGCCCCACCCTATCATGATCTATAGGATCCAACAAACCCTTAGTATTATTATGCCATAATAAATACATCTATGAACCTATACCATTAGAGGGATAAGAACTTTAAAGAGTTGAAAAATTTAGGTGCAGTTGAGTTTTAAGGAATAATGGATCCAACAGCCACAGAAACCTGGTTGAAAAGGATGAAGAAGTGTTCAATATGATACGATGTGTACCAGGGGACATGTTGAATTTTATAGTGTCTCTACTATGAGGAGACGCATATGACTGGTGGGAAAATGTTCCAAATGCCAATGTTTATCCACCAATGCTCACATTAGAAGATTTCTTAAGGGAGTTCAGAATTAGATACATGTCAGAGATATATGTAGATCCTAAGTAGGAGGGGTTTTTAATATTGGAGCAAGAGAGTACATCGATAGCTCGATATGAAGTGAAGTTTATACAGTTTTCCCACTATACCTCAACCACCATTCCTATATAGAGAGAAATGTAAGAGGTTTAAGGATGGACAATACATAAATATCTAGAAATAAATAGACAAATTGTGGAGCTCAAATTTAAAACACAAATATCCCCAAATTTTTGCCCCATTTGATAAATAAAAGAAATAAAATAAAGTCAAGCTCAAATATAATAAAATCTCATATATAAATATACCCCAAACTTTGGGCCCAAATAATTTATACAAAACATTCACACATATCAATGGAAGAAATATATATATATATATATATATATATATGTACATCTTTGTACAAAACAAAAGCTAAACAAACACTAGAGCTAGACCTCGTAAATAATCCCGATATGCCTCTGATCAACAGCCTGCAAGTCCAAGAGTAGCTATCTACGATCTGTACCACAATTCAACATTCAAACGGGTGAGTATTCACAAATACTCAGTATAGGTATAAACCTATCCAGCATCAATTACACATCACATAAACAGTATGTATACTCATCAAACACATAATCACACTTGTTTGCACAATCATAAGGTCAAGTACCAAACATGCCCAAACATATGAACTCATCATATATACAACAACAAACATAATCAATTATCAACATAATGCTCATATGAATGCCATAATCTCGTGTATGCAAATGTCACACACACACATATGTGAATGCCCGGGGCTTACATCCATCGGTGTCTCACCGACATCGTGCGTCTCACACTACATCGTGAAAAATCACAGAATCGTCGGGAGTCTCTCACCTGACATGTCAGGAATCTCTCAACTGACAGGTGCGCGTCTCATGCTAGATCCCTGTAGCTCAGTGTCACACACAACATGCAACACAATGAATGATAATATGCATTCAATATGCTACAAGATCAATCTCAAATGTATGCCCAAATCAAGCTAGTCTCATGCTCAATATATATATATATATATATATATATATATATATATATATGACAAGGAAGTCTCATGCTAATATGTCAACCAAATGTCAACAATATATCAATAGGCACATAAATCACAAAGAGCATACAAATCCCAAACACAATCAATACTCATATAATCACAAGCCAGAAATCACATCAAGCTAATTATGTTTCACACAAACATAATATAAATATTAGTATTTAATCTCTTTTAAAGCTTTTAAGCTTTAAGTCTTTTATCTCTTTTCCTTTAAGTATTAAGATACTTAGTTAAAGAATTCACTTACGAAAAAACTAAACACTCGTAAGTATAAAGATGGTAAGTGGAAATCACTTACCTCAGAATACGTGCAACTAAGCACCGCCTCCATCTTTAGGTCACCGACTAAATCTCTCGGTCTAAGATCGTTTAGCTCCTCTTAAACAAAAACCATCCATAATCAATCATTCAATCCCTCATTTCATTCCTAAAACATCAATCAACCTTTATTTATAATCCAACAATATTCCAGCAACATTACAGCAACTAAACCACTCTCAATCCCATTCAACAGCAAGTTTACACATTAAATTCAACTTAGAACTAAACTAAGAACACATGAGAACACTTACCTTCACACTTGGAATTGATTTTTGGTAAGAATTGATGTTTTCTTGCTTTGAGCACGTTGCTAAATGAATTTAGGGCTTCAAAAACTAGCTGCTAGCTTCCTTTCACTCTGTTTCGAATGAAATGAATCAGTCGGCACTGTTCTATTCAAATCCAGTCAACACGACCAGAAGCACGGGTCGTGTCAATCCTTCGTGCCATGAAATCTCAGCACGAGTTTCTGTTATGTCGTGCATGATATCGTTCTAAAATAAATCAACACGAGGACGTGCTGATTTTCCAAGATGAGCATGGGGTCGTGCTTATCATCCTCTCATGAGCATGGGGAGTGCTCATGGTCGTGCTGTCTGCTGATTTTCCAAATATTTCCTAAAGCGATCCAATTTGATCCAAATAAATGTAGTTTTTGTTTTATTTTAAATCCTATAATTTGATCCAATAGAGGGTAGAGTAGTATTCCTCCCACTTCAACTCTAGTACTAATAGAACCTATTTGTCCACATTGTTAAAGGAGACATGTAGGAGAATGTAGAGCCCTAATAAGAGGATGCTATTTTATGGATAGCAGGGGCACTTCTTTAAAGATTGCCTAGATCGAATAAATGTGATAAATATCAATAAAAATTTAAAGGAACCTCAACTAATATTATAGATTATAAGACCAATGGAACCTGCATCCAGTGTTAACTAAGGCAGAGGCAGAGGAAGAGGAGAAGTGTTTGGTACACCATCTAGTAGAGGAAGAGGAGGAGTACTTAAAACCCAACAGTAAAGACAAGCGAGGGTATTTGTTATGTCTAGATAGGAAATTTTAAATGCTCCTAAAGCTATTGTTGGTGAGTTACAATTATTTGATGCCATCGTCTATGTTGAGAGAGAAACAATTATATGCAAAGCTTAGAAAATGTGAGTTCTGGTTAGATGACGTAGTCTTCTAGGGATACATGATATCAGGACATGGGATAGCAGTAAATCCAAAGAAGATAGAAGTAGTGTTAAATTGGAAACCTCCTAAAATAGACATAGAGGTACGTATTATAGAAGATTTATGGAGTGATTTTCAATAATAGCAGCTCCATTGACGAAGTTACTCAAAAATAATGTGTCAATTCAGTGGAATGAGCAGTGCCAACAAGCTTTAATGAATTGAAGCGCATGTTAACCACAACACCATTTCTCATAATTCCTTCAAACACATAGGGGACTTGTGATATACAGTGATGTTTCATATCAGGGACTGGATTGTGTATTAATGCAAAATGGAAAGTTAGTTGCATATGTTTTTAGACACCACATACAATAAATTATCTAGTACATGATCTGGAATTAGCTGTAGTAGTATTGCTCTGAAGATCTTGAGGCACTAATTATGTATAGAAACATTTCAAATATATACGAATCATAAGAATCTAAAATATTTGATGATTATAAAAAGATTTAAATATGTGCGAGAGAAGATGGCTTGAGTTGTTGAAAGATTATGACTGTATAATTGGACACCATCCTGCAAAAGCAAACATGGTAACCGATGCACTTAGCAGAAAGTCTAGTGTTCTTTTATCTAGCTTACGAATGACAGATGACAGATCTAATTGTTTTAAGAAGCTTAAATGCAGAGCTAAAGATGTTTGAATCTAAATTATTGACTGCTACATTGGTGGTTAGACCAATGTTACTGTAGGAAATTCAGGCACCACAAAAGAAAGATGCAAAATGTATAAAGTTGATTGAGAAGATTAACCAGGGTGTTGAGACCCCATTTAGTTGGTTGATGAGCTACTAATTATGGGATCCAGAGTATTCCAAATACAGATGAGATCAGACAGGAGATTTTGGATAAAGTGCATAATGATCCATACGCTTTACTTCTAGGAATCACAAAGATTCATCATACTCTAAAGTAATATTACTAGTGGCTGAACATGAAGAAAGATGAAAAGAGTTTGTATCAATATGTTTAATATGTTAGTAAGTAAAAGCTAAACATCAGGCACCCATAGGTAAACTCCAATTACTACCCATTCCAGTCTGAAAGTGAGAAAGAATTACTATAGATTTTATGACAAGATTACCTAGAACCCATGGTGAAAAAGATGTAGCCTGGGTGATAGTTGATAGATTAACTAAGTCTGTACACTTTTTTCCTATTAGACTGGGGATTTCTCTAGAATAACTAGCAGAGTTGTATCTTAGAGAAATAGCGAGCCTGCATAGGATCCCCTTATCTATAGTATCATATAGAGACCCGAGATTCACGTTCATGTTTTGGTAGACGTTACAGAGTGCTCTGAGTATAAAATTAAATTTCAATACTATTTTTTATCCTCAGACAAACAGGTAGATTGGAAGAACTATTCAAATATTAGAAGAGATGTTATGATCATGTATGGAAGAAAATGCAAAAGTCTAGTATATTGGGACAGAGAAAGCACAAAGATCTTTAAAGGCCTAAAACTTGTATAGGAGACTACAGAAAAAGTAGAGATGATAAAACGTTAGCTAAAAGCAACTTAAGACAAACAGAAGAGTTATTATGATCATCATAAAGAAGAGATGGACTATTAAGTGGGAAAAGAAGTATTTCTAAAAGTCTTACCCTAGAAAGGAATAATGAGATTTGAGAATAAAGAAAATTTTAGTTCTAGATACATTAAACTGTACGAGATCACAAAGCTTATTAGTCCTCTAACATACAGACTAGCACTACTAAAGAAGTTAGCATAGATTCATATGTATTCCATGTCAGTATACTTAGGCGATACATGTCTGATCTGACACACATTCTTTCAGAGTCAAATGTTCAAATTTTAGATAATCTGACTTATGTTGAAGAACCAATACAAATAGTAAATCAAAAGATCAGACAATTGAGGAAGAGGAAAATCGTTATGGTTAAAGTGATATGGAAAAAATCACATGATAGAAGAAGCAACCTGGGAGACAAGACATAGAATGAAGAAAAAATATCTACACTTGTTCACTGGTAATTTCTAAAAATCTCAGTGAATTTAACATCATATAGAATCAACATATAAAAAATATGATATACAAAAATGAGAATAAGATAGTAAAAGAATAGTGAAAGTAGTATCAGACTATCAATATACAAATAGTAATTTTGACGATGAAATTCTTTAAGGGGAAAGAATTATCATATCCCTATCCTAATAACTTATAATTAATAAAATAACCAAAATTAAACCTAATGTATAATGCTCATATTGCATAAGCCTTATGAATACATACTTATAATCATACAAAACAACGGTAAAAATGACAAACAGTATAAGTAATAAGTATTTCATCTAAGTAGGTAAGTAATCTAACTCACATAAATACATTTAAATTGTTATATGTATATTTATAAGTAATAAGTGCAATTGAAATGAAATTTTGTATATATGGATGTTATATTGATCATATTGAGTAAATTAATATATGTGTTACATGTTATATGAATGGAGGATGAATTTGTAGACAACAATTGGAAATGTGTACGAGTTGATTGAAATGTGTATATGGATTTGTACTTATATGAGAAAAATGTTGATGGCGGTTAGAATATGTAGATGATAGATGGAATTTTCATATGAAAATGATTGTTCAATTCGATGAATAAATAAATGAGAAAAAGGATGTTAATATGATATGAATATGTCATATGAATTTAAAGTTCAAATTTCAAATTATTCATATGGATATATGTACTATTGGTTAAATTATGTTTATCGATCACTCACTGAGTTTTATGGCTCATAAAATACGCATTTAGTTTCAAAAGCAGAAAAGATAGATAAGAGCAATTAGAAGCTCAACCCTCATGTTAGGCAACTAAAGGCTCTGACATCTCTCTCTTACTCATATAGTTTCATTGTACATATAGTATGCTTATTGCAAACAATGATAAATGTTTTGTGTGTGTGTTATTTTTTTTTGAACTTAATGACTTAATAGACATGTACATTATGTTTAAGACTTGTTGGGATTATGAAATGAAAGTATGTTACTAATTTGTTATTGATATGTTGAATTTAGCTATTATATAAAGTTAGAGGTTAATATGTGAATAGGTTAATAACATGTTGACAAATGGTTGATTGTTAATATGTTGCCTATATTGCTTATTGAGGATTTTTTTTGTCTTCCCACCCAGTATCTGGTAGCCACATTGGACCCCGACTAATCCGGACTCACTCTGGGAGGCAGATGGAGCTACCTCACGAGGGGTTGTTAGTGTAAGCCCTAGCCCAATGCATTGTTTGTAACTTTTATTATTGAGTAATAAAATTATGAGGCATGATTTTATCATATGATGTATTATCCTGTGGTATATTGTTTGATAAAATATCCAAGAATGTTGATTAACCACTTAAGGTATCAAGGTTGAGGACCTTGATAGTAGAACCTGGAAGATATGAGATTAACATTCTAAATATCCTTAGTCGCTTGTTTCTATGGGAATAGAAATAAATTAAGACTAGTATGTACTTTGTAGATGATCATGTTCTACGGGTCATAGATATTCGGGATATCTAGCAAAGTGCATAGGTATAATGTAGAGCATTATACTTGGAGAGCGATCACCATTTGCAATGT
>CANYCX010124231.1:0-15396 GCA_948193385.1 Breynia disticha f. nivosa
TAGCTCATAGCTTTGGCCCTTGTAAAATGTGTAGAATGTTTGGTCGTCCGTAGGCTTTTGGTTTTGTGTAAACCAAATCCAGATCTACAATAGGAGCTTTGGAGGAGCGCTACTATGATGCGAGCCCTGGTCTTCAACCAGAAAACTGATAGAAATTATACTAGAAGACTTTTTTTTGGTGAATTAGAATTCTTTTATGCTTTGTCATGTTAAACTTGGTGGCTTTGGGAATATAAGTTGCAGAGGTGAAATTACTAAGAATTTCCCACACATACTTTCTGTTTTTAGTCTTGTTAAAGTGGAGGTAGTGATTGAGTGATTGTCAACTTGTTGTCATCTTTTTGTCGACTTTATTCTTGTATTCAATTTGACGAAATTTGACGGCAATAGATATTACTGATTTGAGAATTAGAGTTTGATTATTTATTTTTTAAAATTTTTTGTTTTAATATTTTGTCAAATTATTATCATCTTTATTTTTTGGGTCAATTACAAATCTACCTTCCTTTACTTTTTTATTTGCAAGTTAATGTAAAAACAAAAAAAATTGTCCAAATAACTTTTAATTTACGCTCAGTACGTCACTTTCTAAAACCCTACATACCACACGTTTAAATGCCCTTCAAACTGCCAACACGACCATATTTTCACCTCTCATAATCTTTTGGAGCAGTTTTTAGATTTCAAAAAAATAGATTACCGTTAATTTTTTAAAAGATTCAAGAACAATTTTCAGTTCAAAAATTTTAAAATGTAGCTATTTGGAAAACAGAGTATATTTTAAGTATATATTAGAATTTAAAATACATATGTCAATTTATATCAATTCATATACATTAAAAAATATATAATTAACCACAAATACACCAAGTTCAAAAAAACACACAAAATAAAAATGAATTTATATTATGAAATTATAAACATATGTAAAACACATGTTAAAAAAACAAAAAAAAGGCAAAAATATAATTAAATTGATGTACAGATTTTAGAAATAAAAAAATAGGCTAGACAAGGAGCCAAGAATATGCTAAATAACAAGAAGTTTACATAGAGTTTATATTGCAAATACATATATGAATTAGTATTCATAAAAATGTATAATTAACCCAAAAATACACCAAATTTAAAAAGCACAAAAAAAGAGTTTACACTATAAATATCATAAACATATAAAAACACACATAAAAAAAATTAAAAAAAGGCAAAAAAACATGCAATTAATTGTTATACTAATTTTACAAACAAAAAATGCTAAGCTAGACAAGGGGTCAAGAATTTGCTAAATAACAAGAAGTTTATATAAAGTTTATATTACTAATACATATATCAATTTATATTCATTAAAAATATATAATTAACCACCAAAAAAACAAGTTTAAAAAGCAAACAAAAAATCGAGTTAATATTAAAAAATATCATAAACATATAAAAAACATGTAAAAAATAATGCTAAAATAGTTGATAAACAAAGAAAATAAACCAAAAAAAATAGTTTAATAGAAATAACGAAAGAAAATCAAAAGAAATATTAAAAACCTCATACTTGAACTTGATCAAACCTCATCTTCAAGTTTATATTTACTTTCTGACGAAGAACGATCTTCAAGAATAATAGTATTAACACTATTCTTACACAAATGTTCCTAAAAATAGTTAAGAATCGCAAAAGTATAAAAGAAAAATATAAAATATAAACTAAAAACATAAACAACAAGAAAACTTAATTTTGTAGGTTTAGGAGAATTTTAAGATTTTAAATAAAAGAGGATACTGAAGTTTGACTACTATATTCTGCTATAAAAGAAAAAATACGTTAAAATGATAAAATAAAAACTAATAAATAACTTTAAAATGAAAAAAAATGAAATGAGAGAAGAAAATTGAGAGATAAAATGAGAAGATTTAGAACAAGAGTGAGAGATGAAAAAAAAAAAATTAAAAGAAGAGGGAGAAAATAGTTACAGGAATGAAGAGAAAATGAAGATATTGAATATACAACATATAAACAAGAAGCAACTTAATTGAAGAAAGAGAAAACATCAACTGCATGTAATCATTATTCTGAATTAAAATAAAAAAAATATCAATTCATTTAGTTAAGAAGCATTGAGAATGTTAGTATTTTAATTAAAGAATTTTTAAAGAGAAATACATTAGGCTGGGTCATTCAATTGGAACATAACGAGTGAATGTGAGTTGGGCTAAATTATTCGTATAGAATAATAAAGAGATTTATACGTAACTAACATAGCCCAAATGACATCTTTCAATTATACATTTATTAGTAGTTACTTTGAATTTCAAAGAGTATTAGTGGGTGGTATTTTTGAATAAAACATGGAAGTTAATTTTTTAAAATGATAAAATAGAAATAAAAAGTAAAATTTGCGCATGTTAATGGAAGGGTTGGTATTTTTATAATTATTCCATGAAAAAACACTCTGTATAATGCAAATAAAAAAGTACAATTGAAATAAACAAATAAATCTTATCAATAATCCATAAAAAAAGATGCAATACACTGTGCCATTATCCCTTATTTGTTATACTACAAATTGACTATAACATGACAATTGATAGAAAAAATGTAAACAAAACTTATATATAACAATATAGGGAATAGAATTATCACTTATTATATTCTTGGGATTTCTTTCCTAATATGAAATTTATGAAAACTGACAATTTAAAATGTTGTGTGTGTAATTTGACCCAAATGGAGAGGCCGAGAAAAAGCCTAACTAAGAATTCAGAATCTCCAGCTGAGTTCCATTCCAGCAACGCTTCACAACCAACCCACACAGACACGCACACTTCATCTGCTCTAAATGGATTCTCCTCCCACCCAAAACTCCGACCTGTACTCCACCTTTGTTATCCACGACACTTCCCACTCCCAACAACCCCAAGCTCCTGCAATGTTCTACAAAGGCAACGACGCCTCCCACCAATACCAAGAAGAATTCGACGACGAAGACTCTCTCCCTCCGTTACTCAAACGCCTCCCCAAGGACTTTGGCGGCTCTGCCGACGATGACACCGATTTTGGAACCATGATCGTCAAAAACTCCGCGGACTCGCCGCCGTGGGACGATCGGAGCTCTGCGTTCGCCGATTTGAGGAAGAGGTTTGAGAGAGAGGATGATGAGAGCGATGAAGAGGGCGGAGGAGAGGATTTTGGGACGTTTGTTGTGAGATCGACGGTGGGAAAGGGTGGTGGAGGGTCGACGATGGGGAGGGCGGTGGCGAGCATGGCGGCGCTTGAGGACACGCGCCACAGGCAGGGTTATCATCATCAGGGAATTCAGAGTAAAGTGTCGACTAGTTCGATTCCGGAGAGCGTAATAAGAGAGGATCCTACTACTAAATATGAATTGCTTAATGAACTTGGTGGGTATTCATAAAGATTGAAAGTTGTGTTGATTGGGATTCTTCTAATATGTAATGTTGCGTTTTGTGAGATTTGAAGTAATGTGTAATGTTTGTGTTTTTTTTGGTAGGGAAGGGGTCTTATGGAGCTGTTTATAAGGCGAGGGATTTACGGACTTCGGAGCTTGTTGCTATAAAAGTCATATCTTTAACCGAGGGAGTGAGTATGAGGAATTTGTTTGATTTGTAGTGGTTAGTTGATTGGTTATTAGGTTCGATTGTGACGTTGGTTGTGTGCAGGAAGAGGGATATGAGGAAATTCGCGGTGAGATTGAGATGTTGCAACAATGTAGTCATCCTAATGTAGTTAGATACCTTGGGAGTTATCAAGGAGAGGAGTATCTTTGGGTATGAATTGATTTCGATTAATGTGACTGAGATTGTTTGGTTTTGTTATTATGGAAGTGTTTTCAAATGGTTGATTTTTTTAGCTTAAGAGTTTGGAATGGCTATTGTTTTGTTTCTACTGCAGATAGTCATGGAATATTGTGGAGGTGGAAGTGTTGCTGACTTGATGAATGTTACAGAGGAGCCTTTGGAGGAGAATCAAATAGCATACATATGTCGAGAAGCATTGAAGGTATCTATCTATTGTTGGTTTGAAGAAAGGAATATAGAAATAGTACGAATGCGAGTGAGAAACTGAGACTTTACTAGTCCATAGGAAGTAAGTTTAATTCTGTTGGCCTGGTTAGAAAACCTCCTTTATTTTTTTGAAAAGTATAACCTGTAAATTTTAAATTGAAGATGTTATGTGTTGATGTGAATTAGATAAGAAAGTTTTGTTCATTTCTAGAAGATTCAAGTTAAAGTGTTAATTTCCATTTTTGTTCTTAATAATCTGTTATACTCATCAGATGCTGTCGTCTTGATATTTTCCTATATATCTATTTATGTAGGGCCTTGCCTATTTGCATTCAATTTTCAAGGTCCATAGAGATATCAAAGGCGGTAATATTTTGTTGACTGAACAAGGAGAGGTCAAATTGGGTGAGTACTCTGCATCGAAATTTTCTGGAGTAATAATTGAAAAATCTCCCTTATTTGCCAAAATCATGGAGAAAAGGGATGAATTTAGCATTTAAATTAGACCAATGTTTGTTGCAACTGTTGAGTTTTGTAAGGTCCTCAAAAAATTTGTAATCGTATAACTGTGTAGACAATTCACTTTCTGAAGGGTTTGGGCCCACCACTAGAAATACTATTGTGTTATTCTGTTTTTAATTGAATGCTCTTAGTGTAACTGAAATGGCAATTTCTTTTTGTTCTGATGCCATCGTTGACAGGTGATTTTGGGGTTGCCGCACAACTTACAAGGACAATGTCAAAGCGGAACACGGTACTGTTAACAAACTAAAATGAAATGTTAAACAATTTCTATTGACCAGAAGTTGGTAGCAGTATACTCAAAGCTTTGTTTAGGTGATCAAAGTTTCTAGATTTTGAAGATGTTATATGCACAAAGAATCATTTAAAACTTTTAAGGAAAATTTATCTAGCTTTCTACACAATGGCTGGATGACCTTTTGCAATTTTTTTTCCTCGAGTAATTGATTTTTAAACCTGTGTTACCTCTAGAAACCTATACTCATGTATCAAAATCATTGAGAGGTAAGAAACCTGTGTTTTCAACTATGACTTCAATTTTCAATTTTATCCTTGAGCTTCAAATTTAAAAATGTTTATTTTTTTGCAGTTTATTGGTACTCCTCATTGGATGGCTCCAGAAGTTATTCAGGAAAATCGATATGATGGAAAGGTTCTTTTCCTTGATCATTTTCTTTCTGTGCTTTCTTAAAATTTTAGGCATATCAGTCTATTTCACAGTCTGTTTCTTTATAAGAATAGGAAATCCTTTGCAATCATCATGAAATATGCCTATGCTTTTGGAGTTTAAATGAGAACACACGAAGATGGAAATTTAACTGCCGAGGAAAAATATATAAATTGTCAGTCCAAAAGTGAGGAGAGATGGAGTGTGTAAATCTAATGTAAAATTCTAATACAATTACAAGCCAACTGATTAAATTTATCGACTTACTTATTTAGTTTAGGGAACCTCTTTAAACTGAATGATTCAGAAAAATGACCATCTTTAAGGTAGAGGTGTTTCCCCGTAAGCATGGTGAAGTTTGTTGATTCCTTATGTGTCTGCTATTGCAACCGAGTAGGCGTACCTTTCCACTATCCTACCTAATTGGAGATTCATCTCTGGTCCACATGTTGATGAATTTTAGCAGTCTGCCAGTTCTCATATTTGATGAACGTTTCCAGATACTTCATTTTGTTTTTCACTCATAGTATTACTGATGGAGTAGGGCAACAAAGTATTTATATTGCTATACAATTTCGAACAAATTTTGATTAAGTTATATGGTTCTTTTTTTTTTGCATTGATTTTTTTTTTGAATTTTAATTTTTTAAGGGCATCACTTTGGTGTTACAATCTTGTTTATTCTCCTATTCTTCCAGGTGGATGTGTGGGCTCTTGGAGTTTCTGCAATTGAGATGGCTGAGGTATGTTTATCTACTTGTAATTTTTTAATGCTAGTATCATTACTTCTGTTGATTTTCTTCAAGCTATTTATGGGTGGTTAATTTTACCTTGTGGGTCTGAAGGAAAAAGAAATGTTGACATGGTTCATGCGATGAATGTTCAATATTTTAATTGTGGATCCTTGTTTGTTTATTTGTTTATTTTCAGATATTGTTTCCATTTTGCTTACCTTCCTTTCTTTTAATTATTTTCAGGGACTTCCTCCTAGATCTGCAGTACATCCAATGAGGGTTAGTGCATGATATTGAACGACTTTAACCTTTTTCCTTTATTCCATGCTTGATCTTCTATTTATGTATTTTGCATCTTCATTTGAATAAGTCTTAATCTTTGTGGTAGGTCCTTTTCATGATATCCATTGAACCTGCTCCAATGCTTGAAGATAAAGAAAAATGGTTTGTCTTTGTTGTATTCTCTGCAATCCTTCTTGATGAATTTTCCAGTGATGTTTTACTTATGTTTAACTGCATATGCTTCATGGTTTGAACCCCAATGATTTCTTTGGCAGGTCTCTTGTGTTTCATGATTTTGTTGCCAAGTGCTTAACAAAGGAGCCGCGTTTACGCCCAACTGCATCTGAAATGCTCAAGGTATGGGTAATACTCTTTACTGCACAAAAATAGGTATTCTAAGAAATTCTTAAAATTGTTTATGTATTTTTTCTGCCTTGGTAAGAACATCTCCGGTGAGCTGCTATCTGAAGTTGATATGTTTCTGGATTTCTCTTTAAAATTCATTTGATCTGTTCTGCCTTCTTTTTATTTGATTTTCAGGATATTGATTTCATTATATGATCTAACGTGAATTTTCCTATTTGGAATAAAGCACAAATTCATTCAAAAGTGTAAAGTTGGAGCCTCATCAATGCAGTCAAAGATTGAAAGTGCCAGGAAAATTAGAGCTTCAATGGCGGTGCAATCACAAAACCTTGACTTAGATGTGTCTGAGGTAAGTTTCCTGTTGAATATGCTTTTCTCAATGCTTGCAGTCTTTCCTCATTGCTTGCAGTTATTTGACATTTTCCTTACCGATCATTCTTTTTCTGTGTGCTATTTATGTGAACCAGCCACCTTTAGGTCCTCATCTGAATGAGGATTATGGAGATACTGTTCCATCGCGGTTACCACAGTTGTTAAATGAAATACCTAGCACTTCAGATGGTGCAGAATCAGGTGAAGGTATATTTCCTCGCAGTATTGCAATTAAGTTGTGAAGTGTCTGGAAATGTAAATGCATTTGACAAGTGGATAGTGCATTGTTAGTGGTTCTATCAGGTGCCAACTTATACTTGGCCAAACAGGAAAGACACATGAACTGGCATCAAGGCATTCATGTGAATATACTTGCACAAACTTCTTTTTGATTCTCTATAGATTGGTTTTGATTTCATTCCTTTCACTTGCCGTTTTTCCAACCATTGCAGGGCAATATGACGCATTTTTTTTTTTATTCCTTTTTATGCATCTACATTTTACCTTCATAGAAACTCCATGAGCTTGAATGACTCTTTCTTAAACATAGCAATTAAAATTTCTGTATCCCATTCTGTCATTATTTCAAACATTACATATACAGGTGACTTTGGGACAGTTGTATTCCATGGAGGGGAGGAGATGGAGAAATCAATATCACACATGGACCCTTATATTGCAAGACAACCGTTGCAAGATACTGAACATGATGAAGGTCCCTCTATCAGTGGTGCAGAAGGCAAATCAGCTGAACCCTGGTACTTCTGTTGTCTATTATTTATGTTTGTCTTCCATGTAATTAAACTGTATATTGCTCCTCTCTCTTTCACACACACACACGCGCGCGCGCACACACACAGTGCTCTCTCTCACACACACACGGGTGAAAACAGGCAGACCTCCATGCATTAGAAGAGAAACGGAATGTGATTGATTTTAATTGCACTTGATCGAATTATTTTTCTTGTATGCAATGAGGTTTGGCAATTTTGTCAATAAATTTAATGATACTCTTTTGGGAAAGCGTGCTACTTCAATAAATATGTTCCTCTCTTTGTGCTACTTCAATAAATAGGTTCCTCTCTATGCCACTTCAATAAATAGGTTCCTCTCTATGCCTAACTTAGATCTGTTGTCGTTTACTCACCATTGATGTTTTTCATTTAATGGTGTACTAGGATGGATAATGCAATTGATGCTGCAAACAGCATTTTGGGTCGAGACTCGCATGCACATTCCATACAAGCTCCTTCAATTTCGGGCACTGCCAGGCAAAATCTTAAGAAAACTATTTCGCAGGCACGGGTTGCAGGGGGTGTTGGTGGGGGAACATCCTTTTTGAAGAACGAAACTGTCAGCAAAAAAGCCTTTGCATTACAAGACAAGGTTAATTTATTTCTTGAATATTGATGTCAATGCTTTTTATTGAAATTCTTTTTGAAGCAACTAAAATCTTTATTGCAATCGTGGATTTAAGTTGATGGTTGCTTGCTACAAATTCATCCTTTTGTAGCTTTGGTCAATATATGCTGCTGGCAATACAGTGCCGATTCCGTTCTTGAGGGCAACAGACATATCACCTATTGCTCTCTTGTCCGAAAATCTTCCTGGTGGGTTCTCACAAGATGCTACTGGCAATATGGCTGTGGAATCACTCCAAGAACTTTTTACCGGTGAAGGGCTGTCTAAAAAGGGTCGAAGGCCACAAAATGAGGTTATACGACGTTCTTTCAACCTTCTCGATCAATCTTTGAGAAAAATAATGTTTAACCAAGTACTTTTTTCTTTGTAGATGCCTCTTCCTCCAAGTGTGTATCAAAGGCTAACTTCAAGCTCGACACTGTTGAATCTAGTGCAAGCTTTGGCTTACCACAAAATGTAAGACTTGCATTCTCATCAGATTACATCGTCGGTCTATTCAACATTGTACATGCATGAATCATTGAAATAACTTCATACAAATGTCATGTTAATATTTGTATCAATGTGTACATTTTGAGGTCTTACATGTTAAAATACCAGAAAAACCATGATAATGGAACTCAATTCAGTTTTTCGCCTTTGGGTGATAGAAGCCGTGATTTTCTCTGGAATTTGGTTGCTCTATCGAACTTGTCATTCGGTTATTGTTTTCAGGTGTTACGAAGAGATGCCACTCCAGGAGCTGCAGGTGACTCAAGAGCAGCAGACCATTCAAAATCTGTGCGATACAATTAGAACCATCCTTCGCTTATAGATGCTGTTAGAAATGTAGATGGGGGTAGTTTTTTTTTTTTTCCTCTCCATTTTCACCAATTCTGCTATCCATTTGTTGTAACTCTTGTTTGTAAAGAGCTTCAGAAAAGCCAAAAACCAAAACAATGTCGAAGAAGACTGTTTTGGGCTGTTTTTTGTTTGTGCTGCCTTGCCACTGTATATTAATATTATTGCATATTCAGTAGATTATTG
The DNA here is from genome assembly GCA_948193385.1 of Breynia disticha f. nivosa. Classification (NCBI taxonomy): domain Eukaryota; kingdom Viridiplantae; phylum Streptophyta; class Magnoliopsida; order Malpighiales; family Phyllanthaceae; genus Breynia; species Breynia disticha. The sequence goes on from CANYCX010124231.1 coordinate 9,409, forward strand.
CTTCTGATAAGCAACCATTTATCTACTTTTTCTGGTATTATACCTTGATGCGTATCTGAAAAAATGGAATGACTGTCGTGTCTTGCAGTGCAAGTTTACTTTTTAATACGAATTTATTTTTTATAATATTTATATAATAAATAATATATTTAATAGAAAATAAAACACGATTGACATAAATTTATAGCCCTACAAGAAATCTTCAAAAATGAAGTATTCACAACACCAACTTTTTCATGACAAATCTTCAAAAACAATGGCAATGTCCGATATCTCTCGTCTCCTAAAAGCACCACAACCCTCAAAGCCCTCCTTAACCCTCTTCACCCCCACCACTCCTCACATACCCAACTCTCCTCTCTTATTTACAAAACTTATTCCACCTCTTCATCTAACAATCACATTTACTCTATAGTGCCTTCTCCTTTTACTTTGGCTCATCGAATGTCTATGAGATTCATATATCCTACTAAAGGTTTGTTTTTTATTAATTTTTTGTGTCTCTAATTCATAAAGTTTCTTCTTTTTTGTCGTGACTCTCTTTTTCTTCGTTGCAGCTATTCTACAGAAAGGGGGGATTATAAATGAGAAAGCGGAGAATGCTGTAATTTTTTGTCCATATATGCCAGATCATGAAGAGTACAATTACATTCCTGAGGTGATAACTTATTTGGTTTTTTTTTTTTAATGTTGATGACTTTTCTGTGTAGTTGGTTGTAATTGATTTTAGTGAAATGAGTGTTATAATAGATTGGTGATTGCTGGGATGGTGGTGGAATTTTATTGGATGACGTTGCATGGGGTAACAGAGCTCTTTATCTTGCCAATGATGTGTTGTTGCAGTTTGGTAGTGACTATAAACTCTATGCTTTCGTGTGTCGTCCTGGATGTGTAATCCTCCGTATTGAAAGCTTCTCCGATAAGTAAACTTTGTAAAATCATATGTGAATTCAATGTTTTATTAAGTTGAAGGACTGCTAGTGATCAGGAACCCATAATGAAACTGAAACTCGTGTAATTGTCAGATATGGATGTCCCAGCTTAGAGATGTTATACAGCTAGTTCAACAAGTACAGGAAAAGATTGGTAGAAGATAGTGCATCAGGAATGCTTCCTTATGATTTGGGACTTGAGGTAATTGCTTGTGATTCGTTTATTTATCACAGTTTTTATTTCTTCAGAGTATAGACAGTTCTAAAAATATAAATTGTATTTGAAGGTGGCATGTCCTGGTTCACACAGACTATTGAAGGTGCCAGATGACTTAAAGTCGATTCAAAGACTTCCCTCTGTGGGTTTGCTTTGTGGAATCTGATGGCAAAGAAAAGAATTGTGTGTTCTTTCTGTATTTTGTTGAAACAGAACAAAGTTATTGTCTATGGGATATGACAGATTTGGAGCTAAAGAACAAAGGTGGACCGCTTCGCCGGAAAGTGGAGAGTTGGAAACTGAAGTTGCCATTTGAAGCACACAAAAAGGTGACTTTCTTTATTGAGCCATGAGACATTAGTTGAGAGAAGGATTGAGCAGAGTCAGATTAGTTGATAGAGCATTTTGTACATACGAAGAAACTGGAATAGTTGTCACTTGGATGAATCCTGATGCATGCTAAATCGATCATTGAAACTCATGTTTGATCATTTAAACCCCCCAATGTTTGAATCATATATGTTTGGTTATTTCAGAACTTTGTCGTTTTAAATACAAATAAACATAATTGAACATTTAATGATCAACAATCATTGTTCTTTTTGATTACCCGTTTATGTTATCGAATAAAATTTGAAAATGTGTAAATATTATATTTTGTTTCTCGAACAATGCTTAGAATTTGTTGTATTTCTATGTTGAAAATGATTTTTTTTTCTGAATTTTCAAATGTATTTAACATGGATGAACATCGGTGAATATTTATATGATAATTAATGTTTGATTAATTTAATTTTTAATTGTTGTGTTTTATCTTTTATGTCTTGTCTTGAAAATACATGAATATTATTAAACATTTTAATGATTATTAATGATTTGATATGTTTTTAATATATTTTTATTAAAATATTTAACGATATAACTTAAAACAAAAAAGAAATAAAGAAAATAAATACAATAACTATTGAGAGTGAATTAAGAAAATATTAATTATAAAAATAATTAAATCTGATTAAAAGAATGAAAAAATATATATATTTTTTAATTTTAAATACAATTGAATGCTTTTTAATTTGCAAATAGAAAAAAATTGGTTCTTCTCAAAAAAAAAATAAAATCAAACTAGTTGTATCATTACATGAATCATATTTTCCGCATTTGCCTAGTTTTCCGGATCTGTAACGTTTGCCGCCATTTTCATCTCTTTCACTCTCCTCTTCAAAACTATCGACACCACATGACTACTGCTCGAATCTTCCTTCATCTTCGCCGTTACTACCTTTTCTCTTGTTCAGATTCAACACTCCTTAACTCTCGCTCTCTTTTTCCTTCCCAAACCCAACCCTCCTCTCTTCCTCGCTTTTATTCTTCTCGCACTACTCCAACTGCAACCTCCACTCACAACCATAATCAACACACTACGAAAGAAGATAAATATGATGATCATACAGTTGAACCCATGTTACATTGTATTTTTTTCTCTCTTTTTTGCATGATCTTTTAAGTGTTTGATGAAATGTTTCTCCTTTTTATTTAAAAAAGAAAAAAAGATTCCATTTTTATTAGTTTTAGGTGTGTGTTAGGATATAAATTAGGTTCCTTTTTGGATTTGAATGCGGAGGATTATAGTGAGAATTGTGTTTGATGAAGTGTGTGAATGATTGCAGATGACGAGGCGAGTGAATGGGAAGAAGAGGCTGAGGCCGAGACTGAGACAGAGTGGTGGGAAGAAGAGGAAGAAAATGTGGAACCCATGGTAGTCATTTTTTTTTTCAATTTTTTGTGGTTTTGAGGTTTGTTTGTTTGTGGGCTGTGGTTGAATTGGGTGATTTGATGAATATAGATGGGTGATGGTGGGGATGGTGGTGGAATTGTGTTGCAAGATGTTCCATGGGGTGAAAGGGCTCTTTGCATCGCCAAGGAGGTTTTGTTGCAGTTTGGTGATGACTTCAAACTCTTTGCTTTCAAGACTAGTCCCCGTGGTTATATCTATGTTCGCATTGATAAACTCCCCAATGAGTAAGGCTTCTTAGGTTCAATGAAACAAAATATGTAATAAAAGCCATGCTTGCATTGTTTTTGACCAGGATGCAAATTCATGCACGAATCACAACCGAGATCTTACTCCGTAGAATTATGGTTCACAATGCTTCCTTTTGTTCATTTGTTCAAAGAATTTTCCGCATGTTGCTTAAATAATGCATCATCACTTAACAAAGATTATAAAAACGAAATCCTAGAGTATTCTCAAGGGAATGCCATTCGCTTTGTTTGTACTTAAGACCTATGGTTGTCTTCATCAGATATGGATGTCCCAGCATGGAGGAGATTGAAAGCTACAGTCGAGAATACAAGAAAAGATTGGATGAAGATGGGGCAGCTGGAAGGATTCCTGATGATTTGGCCCTTGAGGTAATTGTAACGACTTTCTTGTAGTTGTCATTTCATTTTAGAGGAAAATTCTGTTGAAGTATAAATGTTTTGTGTTTGAAGGTTTCATCTCCTGGCGCAGAAAGATTATTGAAGGTACCAGATGATGTGTGTCGCTTCAAAGACATGCACATGAGAGTGTGCTATCTAGATAATATAGAATCTAACGGCATTGAAAAGGATGGTTTTTTCCTTTTGGATTCTATAGAGATGGAATCGGGTAATTGTGTTTGGAAATTAGCAGATGTAAAGGAAAACAGAGACTCAGAGAGCAAAGGTAGACCTCTAAGCCGTAAAAGAAGAGACTGGAGACTTAAATTGCCGTTCGAAGCACACAAGAGGGTAACTTTGTATCTCCGATCATGAGATATCAGTTAGTTTTTCTAGCCTGCTCTGATATGCTCTTCCTACAGTGAAAAATTGATCATGAAATGCAATTTTGTGTGGCCTTAGGGGTACATACCTTTGTAGCTCAGTTATATGTGTTTGGTATTCATTGTGAAAGCAATACATGGGAAAACTCCTCTGATGACTGAATCCACTACTTAGTTTTGTAATCTTTTAGTTTTGTACTCTTTTTTGTTGCATTGTCTAGTTATTGTACGTGAGCAATACTTGCTCTTTGCCTTTGGAGGAGAAAATTTCAGTTGTATTTTCTCTCTCGTGTCTAGAATTTTCACCTGTATATCATTTATTCTTCCTATTCTTGTCCAGATGAAGAATTTGGAATGATTATACTGGAGCCAGCTAAATTTTCGAGTTATGTATGAATGTTCTTTATTAAGGTACAATGTTTCTGAAAGTAGCTTATTTAGCTCTAATATGTCCCCTCTGAATGAATCTTCAACTTCATGGCCCAGCAAATGAATTACATGCATGCCTATTGGAATTAGTCTTTGTTTGTTGACTTTATTTTTTTCCCTATAAAGTTCAAATATGACAGATTGACATGTTAAAGCTTTTGGTCTAACATTTGGTTACTCTGTCTAGCATTGGATGGTCATTTGCTGAAAATGCTAAAGCCCAGAAAAATCTCATTTTTAGGCTCCTAGGACTGCAGACCTTTGGGTTCCTCTTAATTTTCATCATAAAAAGGTTCCATTCTGAGAATTCATTTTTTGACATACAAAGTGAGGATTGATTAAGAAAGTCCTTATTTCCTCCCCCTCTTTGGTTGAGTCTCTAATCCTACCATGGCTGCCACTGGTGGTGCCGGGGAGGCATCACCCTGTCCTCCAGCACCAAGTGAAACTAGGTTGGAGTACCAACCACCACAATCGCTTCCCCGAACTCTGAAACGTGTACGGAGGGACATCTATGATGTCATTCCGATGCCAATTCCGATGGATTCTCCTCTTAAGGAACCTCCGGTTGAATCACTGCCAAACACATCCAGTTTCTCAACCACCAAACCATCTTTCAAAGATACACTTTTGGGGGAGTGTAACCAACGGCCTAATTATTGTGGGGAGAATAGGGAAGTCCTTTTCAATGATAAATCATATTCTGATGGCCCAGATCAAATAGATGGGATCCCAGTGATCTATATCTCCAAAGAAGAACACATGCGTTTGTGTGCCCCTTGGAAAAAAGCCTTGATAATTAAATTGTTAGGGAAGAATCTGGGACCATATATAATCGAGGCTCAAATCAAAAGAATTTGGCAACCCTCTGGGGCGTTGCAGATGTCCGACTTGGGGAATCAGTTCTATGTGGTTAGTCTCGAATCAAGAGGACTATGAGAAAGCACTCTATGGAGGCCCCTGGCTAATATCCGACCATTACCTCACAGTCCAACCTTGGCAGCCGGATTTCGATACAGATAGTGCTTCAATCACCATGCTTCCGGTCTGGATCAGGATCCCAAAGTTAGCGGTGGAGTTCTTTACAAAGGAATGGCTGGCTTCTATTGGCAATCTCTTTGGAAAAACACTGCGAGTGGATCAGACGATCCTAAACATTTCTAGAAGTCAATTTGCATGTATCAGCGTCTTAATTGATCTAAGTAAACCTCTTCAGTCCAAATTTTACTTTAGGGGTAAGCTTAGGCACATCCAGTATGAAGGCTTGCACGCTATATGTTTCACTTGTGGAAAATATGGGCACCGTGCTGAATACTGCCCTTCCTTAGCCACCTCATCTAGTGCAGAAAATGCTCCTAGTGACACACTGCCGAATGAGCACAGTCAGGGGAAAGAAGATAGTTTTTCAGCGAGTACATCTGAAAACTATGGTAATTGGATGATTGCAAAAAAGGCCATACGACGGAATAAAGGAGCTAATCAAGCTACTCCGATGAATAAGTCTGAATCGGCCAAGGAGCAGCCATAGGAAACCGTTAACGGTAAAGATCCCAACAAAGGAAAACTAGCCTCACAAGGTACTGATTCCAAGAAAGTTAAACCAGGC
>CANYCX010124455.1:0-16429 GCA_948193385.1 Breynia disticha f. nivosa
TTTTGTTCTTTTTTTCCACAGTAACAAATGTTCATAAATTTTTGTTCGCATCTCTGTTGTGTTTTTCATCGAATAATACTGATTATTATTGGAAGAATACCACTGAGTCATTGTTTTAATGTAGTCTAGTTATAAGGTTCCACAAATCAAATCACAAACTCAATACAACGAGAATAACTGAACAAAGGAACTACACAGTGACATTTGATATGAAGAATCTTCAGGGAATAATCTTCTACACACACTATCAGAACACAACCACAGGAATAATGGTATAACTTGTACAATGAAAAGCAATGGAAGAAGCAAAGGTGTCTCAAGAGACAGGAACAAAGGCCATCAGCTCACACGAATTATGGCATACTTCAAATTCATCGTGAAATCCAATGTTCTTGATATTGTGCCTTAATAACATAGGCACGAACCTGGAAAAGGAGAAGATGGTATCATTTTCAAACACCGACTTGAATTAGAAAATATCACAATGAAGGCAACTTACAAGCATGTAATTGGAATAAAAACACTTAGCATAAATTTTGTTCAAATTTTGAAGATATAAATTACATAATTGAAGAATCTCAATAACGAAATGAAACTGCAGTGAAAAAATAGTAAGTATAGAAAGAAAAAGGCAAATTTGATAATCAAAGAGGGCAAACTTAATATGCATTTTGATAAACATTGGAATAAAACTGATAATACTAACAAGGGATGATTTGAGAAACAAGGGCTCACCTCCCCACACATACTTGTCTCATAATTCGTCAATTGAAAGACCTCCAGGTAATGTGAGAAATGTCGTCTTTGCCTGGGCCCGTGTCCCGGTTGTATCTTTGCCCCAGAAGGGGACAACCATAGGAGCTTAAAATTCTTAAATTGGAGAGACGTTTAATGGTCGTTGGTAGATTCTTCAAATTGCTACAGTCATGAAGTTTAAGGATTTTAAGAGAAGAAAGATTGCCTAGCCAATCGGGCAAAGTTTCAAGACCTTTAAAATTCCTTATCTCCAAATGGAGAAGGCCAGTGAAGTATTGAAGTTTATCGGGCAGTGATTTTAACTTCTCCCACCCATTTAATCTCAATTCTTCAATGGATGGATTAGGATGATGGATTGAATTAAGGCCTGGAAACTCTTGCAATTCCTCTGAGAATGGCCCTAGTGAGAGTATCTTCAATTCGGTGAGAGGGCTAATGATGTCGCCATCAATGGATATCAACCCATCACAAAACAATATTTTTAATTCCCGAAGTGAGGTACAATCTTTTATCCAATCAGGAAGAGACACCAAATTTCTACAATTGATTATATTTAAACAATTGAGAGACGGGAGATTTTGGGTATCATTTTATAAATATTCCATGTCCTTGCACATTCCAACCTTGAGAGTTACGAGTGATGACAAATGTTTCAAAGGGATGCTTCTCAAACAGGGACAATCCCAAATGCGTAGCTCTTCTAACAATGGAAATACCTCAACACTTGTCTCTTCACCTTCTTCAATTGCTACTACTCCACCCCATTCTTCTAAACTATCCATTAAATCCAGATAGAATATTTTCAATTGTGGAAACAGTGTCACCCCTCTTTTACATTCTCCATAAAAGTCACTACCTATGCATCTTATATTAGTCAATCCAAATGCCTTCAGAATTTTGAGATGAGGAAGATGACCCAATGATGGCATCATCTCACACTTCATGCAATCCCACAAAGTCAACTCCACTAGTTGAATCAATTGACACTGAAAATTATTGATTCCTATAGACATCCAGTTTGGAAATTTCACACCATTGTATCCCTTAATTCGTAACCTTTTTATGCTTGGAGGGGGCTGCAGACCTTCCAACACATTTTCAGCATTTATGTTGGTAAGAGAAACGAAATTCTTCCATTCCAAATCCAATTCAGTTAATTTCTTGTCTTTCAAATATGCCTCATCTCTGTCGCCTACATTTTGTAGAATAATGATTGACAATTTTCCTCTCAACATCTTTAACTTCTTTAATTCTTCAATTCGAAATCCCTCGTCTGGCCTCACTTCGAAGTGTGGCAAAGTGTGAAGCTCAGTCAAGCACCCAACTTTATAAATTTTTAGATCAGGCTTATCAAAGTGAATATGCCTTAATCTTACCAAATTTACTATGCCTGCGGGAAGCATTCTGATATCTGGACACTTGTTGATACGTAACGTCTGTAAATTATAAAGCTTTGTGATGACATCTGACAACTCTTTTATATATCTATTATCAGAGATGTCAAGATATCTCAAATGTTTTAACCTTCCAATTGTGCTCGGCAGCTCTTTGAGGTGAGCACCGGATATGTCTACAGATCGTAAACTTTTGAAGGTTAAAAACATATGAGAGACACGACCAACAAATTCGGGATTAATGGATCGTTCTCTGAAATGGTAGAAGCCAGAAATAATATCAAAGACACTATAAACATGTTTGCATATAACATAACGAACATGTCTTGCTCTACTTCTTTCTAACTCTTCCGCACTAGGACCATGTTCATGATTAGATGTTCTACTAACAATCTCAACCCATAATGACTTATCTTCCAAACTCAACCTTTTGTAGTTGGAAATGGATATAGCCACATCATGCAATAGATCATGCATTTTACAACTAATAATGTTTCCCCAGTCATCCACCTCAAAATCTTGAAAAAATGAATGGACAACCAAGCCATTAAAACACTCATTACCAATATCTTCCATTGATTTCATACTTGAGCTTCGGTTTGTTGACGTTGTGTGAACAATTCCCTCAGCCATCCATAATTGAATTAGTTTTTCTTTCTCATATTTAAAATCTTTGGGAAAAACTGAACAATATACGAAACACTGTTTGAGGGATGAATCAAGATGATGAAAACTTAACTTCAATATTGGAAAGATTTCATTATCTTTATCTATTTGTTCCCATGCATCACTGTTTCTAATTGACAACCATTCTTCTTTATTCTTCTTCTTACACAAAGTCCCGCCTACAACTTTTGCAGCCAATGGAACCCCTTTGCATTTTTTTGCAATATCAAGCCCAATTTGCTCCAGCTCTTTAGGCATTGAACCTCCCCATTGTAGAAGACACTTTTCTCTAATGATTTCCCAGCATTTTTTGTCTTCTAACCCTTTCAATTGCACCAAATGCTCGTGTCGAGTATCCATTGCCTTTGCAACGCCTGAATTCCTTGTTGTTATGACAGCAAAATTTCCAGCTTTGTTACAGATTGTTAGTAAATGACTCTTCAAGCTATTGCACTTTATGAGATTGTCCTCCCAAACATCATCTAGCACAAGGAAGAATCTTTTATTATCCAATTTGCTTTTAAGATGTCGAAGAATGGCATCAACATTATCCAGACCGCCTGCGGTTTTGTCTAGAGTTTCTAACATTCCTTTCAAAATTTTCTTGATATCAAAAGGTTCAGAAACGCATACCCATATTATCTCATCAAAGAGCTTTGTTTTCTCCACTTCATTAAGAACCATTTTTGCCAAAGTTGTCTTCCCAAGACCTCCAAAGCCAACTATAGAAACAACAGTAAGTAGTGAGGGAGTTGATGAGCTCACCTGCAACATGTTGATGACAGCTTCCACCTCGAGTGCTCTTCCAATAACAGGTGGTGTTGATTTGTCAAAATAGGAGGTTGTCACTCGATCCAGTTGATCAGCCGAAAAAACAACAGGATCTGCAACAGCTTTGCCTGTGAAAGCAAGTTCACGGAGGGCTTGCTTTTCAGTGTCATCAAGGGACTGGTTGATCTTCTTGAATTTGTGGGTCATTTTCAGGCGGAACAAAATGGGATTGGTGCGACAAGTGAAGCTACCTATCCTTAGCCTTGGTTGGTGATGAATCGCTATTTCGCGGCGCAGAAACTCATATGAGAACTCATCAAGCACGTCTTCAGAAGAATATAGGATGTCTAGGAGCTTAACCAGTAAAGAGTTGACAACCTGTCCATTTGCTGCTTGATTGTTCCAGGCGTCTTGCACCTTAGCATGAATACTTTGTGTTAATTCACTTAGCTTTTGTAGGTCTTTCTTCAATCGCCAAGATCCAGCAATCTCCTGATTGGCAATTGAACTCACTTTCTCAAGAATTTGATCCACGACAAAAGTGAGCAACATTTCAGCCATTGTAACGCAGTTTTTTAAATGTGAGAGAAAATTAGCAGTTTCGCTTTGATATTTTTATTACAAGGATATTAAATGCGACATTGTTTACTTTAAATACACTTACACGCGTAAAATTAATATGAACAAAAGGCTAACAATACCTTCATTGGCAAGAAATCAGACGCTAGGCCTTCTTTGCGTGCACCAAATGATATGCTAACTTTATCGTGTTGCATCCTCACATTCCAAATTGATAGCTTTAATTTCTTCTCACTTATGCATTTGAACTTTTCTACAATCAAATTCTCAGATACTTTGCTAAAAACGTCTCAAATATCAAAAGCATTAGATTCTCACTTACTAAGCAAACAAGTTTGATCCTTTGCTCTAGTCTGAAGATTTGTAATGTATGCATCTCATATTTTAATATGTACTTTTAAATACATTAATTAATATGAAATATAAATATTTTACTAAAACATCCGTTCAATCATGAACTCATTATTAATTGTTTTTTAATTTAAATCTCACCTCAATTTATTTACAGTCATTACATAATAATTAAATTTGCAATTATTTAATCATGGTAATAAATATATAAGATGTTTATTTTGCATCATTAATTATTTTACTATCATAATAATACAATTAAAATTAAATTGTATTTTACTTCAAAGAGTATAATTATTTAAAAATAAATAAATATTAAACAATATTTTATTAAATTTTAAAAATCTAATTTACTTAAAATTTTATTATTATTTAATTTACATTCAGTAATAGTAATATAATAATTAGGTCTTTGAGTTCACGGCCTCGAGTTAAATTTTATTTGGTTTTGATTAATTACACTACAAAAGAAGTGTTTTTTGGGAGCTTTTTTAATAATTTTATGGGCCGTTTAAACTGTCCCTATGTAGAGTTGGGACGGTTTTTTAACCGCCCTTCAACCGTCCTCAGTGCAGCCGTCTCTAGACATATATGGGCGGTTTGCAGGTGCGGTGGGGAAAGTATTTTTGTAGGGGCGTTTTTTTTGGGCGGTTAGAAGCGTCTTAATAAGACTTTTTTGGGCAGTTTTGATGCGTCCCTAATATATTTGTAATTGGTACGGTTTCTTTACAATAGCTTTAGAGGCTGTTTTAACCGTCCATATATTTCATTTTATGGGCGGCTTTGATGAATATTTTTGGGCGTTTTCGTAACGTCCTTTTTCTACCTAGAAATTTAGGACGGTTGTAAAACCGCCCCATTATAATAATTTTGATTTTAAATCAACGTTAATAATATTATTATTTAAATGTGAAATGAAATTTTGTTGAGTTTAGTAAAACAAATTTTTTCTATATTCAATGATTGCGCTAACAATAACTAAAAATGATAAATTAAATTAAAATATTCATAAACAACTTAAGTAGGAGAAGGATAATAATCAACCCAGCTGCTTTTAATCAGCTGCCTTCTTGACCCTAGCATTTTCTGATCTCAGTTTCTGATCATTTCCAAACATTTGAGAACAATGTGTGTTTCTAAAACTTGTACCACATGCAGGTACACTAATCCTCAGATTCTTTCAAGCAAAAAGGCAGAATTTTCTACCATATAGTTCAACTGAATAATTGGAAGGTTATTGAAGATATCAAATGAACAGTCAAAGTGTGAAGTTAACTGAAAAACTTTGATTCATGCCAAAACCTGAAATGCTCAAGAACAACAATCTAATCACAGTCAGGAGCACTAAGGAATAATAACACTCAACTTACAAATGCGCCTAAAAATGTGCGGACATTCATCATAAAATTAGTATTTTAAGCAAAAAATTATTGCACTCAAAATGAAGACAAAAAAGATACAGCAGATAAAAAACATTTTAAGAAATCATAATGGAAGTAGTAACAGCACCTAAAATGAAGTCAACAGCTTGATGCGACCAGTTTGCAAAACTCCCCCCTGCTGCCTAAAGGGTTTAATCAGCAGATTGACGAATAAATTAAGATTCAGTAGGGAACCTTATTGCTTGAGAGTACTCAAAAAGGATCAATTTAAACAAACCGATCTTACAGGAGAAGCAGTCTTACAAAGCTCAATTAGAAAATCAACAGACGCCGTAAGCTGCTCTACATCATCTTCACCATTCATATCTGCAGTTGTACTAAAAGCTAATCATAACCATTCAATGATCAACACACACACACACATGCCTTCACACAATGACCAAACTGCTATATTCTAACTTTGGATTATCCCTTCATAATAAGACATATAAACGCAAAAATTAGAAAGGATACTACACTAATCACTTTTAGTAATTTCGAACCACTGACCATAAATTTCAAATTGATAAAAATCTACAAGGAACAAATGGAGAATTTTCCGTTCTCCCCGAATCATAATCTAACAAACACCAAATACAATTCCATTTCCCTGCTTTACTCTCCAATTCTCACAAATAACAAATGCATTATCATGCACTTAAATATTACTAACGCAAATTACACAACATCATTCTTATGATCACATTTCCTGTTTCATTCAAAAAATACACAAGAAAATTCCATTGAATATTTCGTCACAGATTCAAGGAGATCAATATAATGAGTCAATTGAATCTTAGAATACCTAATAAATGACAACGTTGATCAGAACTTTCTTTTTTTCTTCTTCTTCTTTCACACAACCGCACTGAGAAGTTTAAATTAATACACAAATATACACAAAACTACTTATAATTTCTTCAGTAATAATAATAACTTAGAAACTAAACAACAACAACAACAAAATACTATAATAATAATAATGATAAACCTTGCGTAAGAAAACGACGTCGAATGACGTCATTAAAAGTAGGACCAGATATTTGTCCGACGTCCTTTGTTCCCAAATTATCGAAGAAATAACACTTGCACGGGGCCGTTTCGGAAAATAAATCGCGATTTGCTGCATCTAAAATAAGTAAAAAAATGCAATTAATAAAAATCAGAAAGGTAAAAATCGAAAAATAAATAAAGAAACCTTCAGCTTGTTTGAGCTCTTCTTGCAGTCGAATAATCTCTTGCTTTTTCTCCATCGCCTGAATAAAGATCAAATAAAATTAAAGTGTAATTAAATTCCTCTAAAAAGTTGAAATTAAAGAGCGAGAGAGGGACCTTTTGTTTCCAGCGAAGAGAGTCCGAAAAGGAAGGAAGATTGTTGTTGTGATTGGAGAATTTGGCGCGAAGGAGAGAGATTGCGATGGCGAGTTTTAGAGATTCATCTTTGGAGGGCAGAGGTGTGGCGGTGGTGATGTTGGTGGCGGTGCAGTTGTGGAGTGAAGTTGTAGCGGACATATTGTTTGAAGAGTGGTATTTAGCGGGAGATTTGTTGGGTTTTGGAGGCTATTTATATGGGGGGAAGTCTGATTTCCAAAACAAACAACCATAAATATTTGAAATTTATAGTGGTCATTATTTTTTAAAGAATCCAAATATTGAAAGTTGGGTGTCTTAAGAGTCTAAAATCAGCCTAACTAGGTTGAAGTGAATAAATTTAAAGGCATTTATAAAAAAAAGTTAAAATATAATCTGTTAAATTGTTCGATAAAAAATAATTAATTTTTATTTTACATAATTAATAAATACGATCTGAATGAGGACAGTACTTGGTGATAAAATTCACCCAAATAAGATGATTTCTTATATGAAATGTAAACAACTTAAGATTTAACAACAATGACTAAATTACCGAGTCATGAAAAACAATAAAAAACTAAGAAAGTACAAAAACAGATGAGACCCATAAAAGGGTCACTCATTTTTTAGCAACTAGGCTTCGGATCAGGCCAATGTTCGAGATCAAAATCCTTGCCATTATACCATTTTCAATTCCTTTTCCTCCCTCAGCGGCTGCTGCACCCCTTGCTTACATTTACAACTAAAAAAAAATTACCTTATGATCATGGCAGACAGGCAGCTCAACTACTTTTTATCTCATAATACAGATTCCCTCAATTCCCTCACATTTTAAAATTTAGTTGTAAAGTTACTATCATATTTTTAGTATTTTAAACATATTTATTTCAGTCAAGAATTTAGTACGATCAAATTAATATTAAAAATGAAAAATTATAATTTTGGACGGTTTACATACCAAGGGACGGTTTTTCTGTCTGCCCAAACAATTTCATCATTCCAAAAAAAAGGGTCGGTTTTATAAACCCCCCAAAAAAGCCACCTCAAAATGTCTTGTTGTTTGTAGTGTTAGTTAGTTCTATAGTTTATAGTTTAAACATACGAAGTATTGTACTTATTTAGGCATTATTTTTAAATTAATTACGGTGAAGTAAATATATTAAGTGCAAGTGAATTATTTTCGATCTTAACTAATTTAGTCATTATTGGTCAGCTTGTAGGACAATTGACTAATTAAGTATAAACACTCTTAACTAAATTTTTCAAAACTTTTTACTCTTCGTGTCCTAGCTTTTAAACTAAGTTCTAGCTTTTAAACTAACTCTATAATTTTTTTAGATTATAAAAAAATTAAAAAAAAATAAAGATTAATAAATGTAATTTTATTTGAAGACTTTAATAAAGTTACATTTAAATTAAAAATATTTTTTTTTGAGTTTGTTGTTATACTATTTTGAAGTAAATATTAATCTGTTATAATTTAAATTGAAAATAATTATTTTTGAATTTTAATTTTTAACTTAATAAATTTTTTAATTATTTATTGTTTAATATTTTTCTCTTCTTGGTTAACCACTCAAATTGACCAAACGGAACCATCATTTTGGTGCTTATTGATGAATGTCAAATCCAATAAAATAATTCATACTCAAAAATATCTGTAAACAGTGGTGACCAGGTCGAATCCATAGGGATTGGTTAAATTTTGCTTAATTTTCAAAAACTGAGTAATAAGAACAAAGGTGAATTGATTGCAATGAATAATTTGTAAATAAAATGAAATAACTAAGAGAAAATGAATATAGTAAAAGATCTAGCCAACGAAATATCTATTTATTTTGGTAATCAACCACAGACAACAAAAAATAATTAAAATCATTAATGCAAATAAGTTATTGTCAAATTTTAAATCTAGAGACCTTGAAACCTAAAACTAGCATTCATTTCACAAACGTGTATATAATTAGAGAATATTTGATTGTACATTCATTAAATTATTTGATGAATGAATGAGAAATATAAATAGAATTAAATACAAAACTTATATTAATTTAAGTAATAGAGAAAGAATTAGAGTGAAAGGAGCAAAATAAATTATAACACTGACTGAAAAGTTGATAAAACATATTTATAATAATAATTTAATTAATCGACATACATTTCATTAAAATGCATATAATTAGAGAATGATAAATTATTTATATTAATTAATTAGAGAAAGAATGAAAAGAATAAGAGACAAGAGATTAGAATGGTTTGAGCAAAAGAAGGACTAAAATGAAAAGTTATAAAAAGAATTATAACTTTTATGAAAAAGACAAAACTTCCATTTAAAAACACCACTTACCCGATTCTTCGCATTCTTAAAAACCTGAACACATTTCATTTGTATCTTTCCCTCAAGAATTTCCATCCTTTATGGTTCCAAATAAACTTATGAAACTTTCCATCAAAGATTGACTAAGAACACATTTCATTTGGTTAAGAATCAGAACATTTGGTTAAGTATATTGGGAGAAAAACGAAACATGGTAAAGCAGGTTAGAAATGAAGAGGTGTAGCGGTGGAAAAAGTGAACAAGTTGTATGAATTATTGTGAATTTTGTAAGTTGAACCACGTGATCTGAAAAATTCAGAGGTAAACTAAAAAAGGTTAAAAACAAAGAAAAAATATAATAATAATAATACTTAGAAGTTATTTATGCATTCGATTGTAATTAATAATAAAACTATACAGATGTGTTTATAAGTTTGGAAAGTCTAGTCCTTATGTATAAAACTGATATTTAGTGATTAAATTGATGGTTTGTCAGGAAGAACTATTTTTAATATATAAAATATCTATTACATGAAATTGTTGCAGAATTTATTTCATTAAATTGAGGGAGATATGATCAAAACAAGACAGAATAAAATTTGAAAAAATAGACAGCATTAATGCATTACATGCATGCATATGAAATTGTTGCATAATTGTATTGTTTGAATATTGAATATTGTAAAATGTGAATGAGACCAAGAGGAGACACAGGAGATAGAGAGAGTGAGCAGAGCACAGAATATTTCTACTAGCTTAGGTAAGTATAATTTCGAGCATGAATTCGTGGATGAATTTGCTGCATTTATATATATGTTTTATATGAATATTATATTATATGTTGGATATTGAGATTGATGATAAATGTTGGAGATTTGTTAGAGTGTTAGTTGTTGATGTGGCGTGCAGGAGTTGCACCATTGCCACGATTGCTTATAGTCGAAGTGTTGTTGTGATTGATTGATTATTTATGATTGTTTGGAATGATTATTGATGTTTGGTATGTGAAAAATTAGCAAAGGTCATGCTGAAATTTTTATAGAATGTTAATACAATGATTGACAAATGTTATGAGAATTCATTTCGCATGAAATTTAATAGAGAAATGTGGTTACTTGCAAGGATCTAGAGTTAAGATCTGCGAATCTAGAGTATAAGATCTTCAAATATAGAGTATAAGATCTTCGAATCTAAAATGACATTAAAGTCAAGTGATCTTAGAGTTAAACCTACAAGCTAGATTTGAAATTGGAATTTAAATCCCAGAAAGATCCTGTAGCAAGGTCAATCACTAAAAGATAAGAAAAACAGAGCATATGCACGAATGTGTGTAGAGTATCAGAGTATGTTGATTGCATGTGATTGTGACATGTTGAACTTATGTTATGACGGATATACTTATTGAGTATGCGACTCATTAAATTGTTCTTATTTTTCAGGATAAGTATCTCAGTGTTTTGAACATGGAACATCTAGAGATTTTCATACGTCCACAGGTCGGCCAGCTGTCGCCCAAGCAGCTCTCTTTCACACCTTTATGCATTGTACATATGTGTGAGATATATTGAGATGGTTGTGCTAACTGCTTGTATATGTAAATTAATGTGTGTTTGATCTTTCTGCATAAACATTATAGATTAATCAATAAATATTAATAGAATACTAAAAGGTAAAAATGACGAAAAAGATTTTATATAACATGATTTTTAATAATAGGTTAATAAGAAATCAAACAGAACGAGTTGATAATAATTAGAGATATAATGATAGTACAATAGGATGTTTTATGAAGAACATGTTATTGGTGTTCTTGGTCAGATTTCCAAAAAACTAACAGGTGAAGAAAGAAGAGTCTCAACAAAGTCAAATAAATATTGTTAGAGATGCATAACTAATCAAATTTGGAATGATTATAATAATAAGCATCATAGATCTTAAATTTTTTTCTTGTAATGATTTGTCGAAATTAAATTATACATTATGTTATTATTTTTTTAATTGGTGTCATTCATCTTAACATTATAAACAAAGATTCATTATATTATTTTATTTCATTTATATATTTTATGTTAAGTGTGATTATACGCCACATAAAAGTGGAAAACAAAAAAATTATTTTACAATCTAAACAGGATGTTCTGTTTTCTATACACACAAATTTTTTGAAAAAAAAATGAAAAGTAAAAAAAAGAAAATAGAAATTACTTTCTACATCTAAACAACACCTTAAGATTTTCTTTTCTTAAAGATCAGGTTTGAAAAGCTAATGGCAAAGTTGAGTTGAGCGTATATTTTGAACAAATGTCAGAAGTTTAAGTAGCATATTGGAGGTGGAGATCAAATATTGAGACTTATAGTAATTTTAGGCTAAAGATGTCGAATAATTTATGAGGTTGAAGGTTTAAGAAGAACAATTAGAATAAGCTGCTATGAGATCCAGGAGAACTGTTGAGGTTTGAGTGATTGCATAACTGGAAAATAAATTTTGAGCTATTTAGTTGATTTTGAAGATGTCTAATGAACGTGGTTAATGAATGTGGCAAGCGAAGGAGATGCACTACCTTTTGGTTTGAAGAATGTCCATTAAAGCGACATTGACTGAACAAAAAATAGTTTTAACAAATCAAATCACAATTTCGTTAAAACGACAATGACTGAATTAAAACGACGTAGTACCATTTGGCTTGAAGAATGTTCATCACGTAATGTACTCTAACACACAAATTCAGACCACAACCAGACGAATATGTTAACTTTTATAATGAAAGGCAAATAAAGAAGCAAAGATATGTTCTTAATCCATTAGCAGTAGCTTCAAATTCATCATGAAATTCAAAATTCTTGATCTTATACCTTAAGAACAGGGGTCATCAGCTCCCATGAACCTGGAAAAGCTAAAGCCTAGCAGGGGATCCACCCAGCAGCCGGAGCTGCCAAAATTGTCTGCAAGAATGCCAACTCAGCGGGCGGCCTTGCTTCGAGAAACCACACTGACTGGGTTCTTTGAGGTTGAGTTCCCCTTGTACCCATTTTTCTGGATCAAAAACCAACTTCAATTAGAAAAGATCACAATGAAGGCTGGACGCTAATTACTACTTTCATCAAAATTGAAAGAAAATGGTCTCCCCACAAACAGCAAAAAGAAAATGAAGGTATGAATTTGAGAGACAATGGCTCACCTCTAGATACATGTGGCATGATACGTTCAATAGATATTTGTGATAAATGCCATGGCTGTCTGAGTCTGTATCGTGATTGTATCTTTGCGCCAGAAGGGGACAACCATCAGGGCTTATGTATCTTTTTTTGTTTTTTCTGATCCAAGCTTATGTATCTTAAATTGGAGAGGCGTTTCATGGGTTGGCAGATTCTTCAAATTGTCACAGTTGCTAACTTCAACTAGTTGAAGAGAGGGAAGATTACCTAGCCAATCAGGCAAAGCTTCAAGACCTTGAAAATCCATAATAGCCAATTGGTGAAGGCCGGTGAGGTATTGAAGTTTATGGGGCAGTGATCTTAACTTCTCCCACCTATGTAAACTCAATTCTTCAATGGATGGACTAAGATGATGGATTGAATTGAGAGCTGGAAAATCCTCCAATTCCTTTGAGAAAGGCCCCAGAGACAGTATCTTCAATTGGGTGAGAGAGCTAATGATGTCATTGTCAATGGACTCCAACCCTTCACAATTTAATATACCTAATTGCCGGAGAGATGTGCAAGCTTTTATCCAACAAGGAATACTTTTTAGTTTTGGACATTTCTCAATGCCTAAATAATCACGACACCCTGCACCCTGCATGCTTGAAAGAGATACCAAATTTCTACAATCTTTAATTTCTAAATAATTAAGTGACGGAAGATTTTGGATATCATTTCATAAATATTCCATGTCCTCACACCCTTCAATTGTGATAGTTACAAGTGATGAAAAATGTCTCAAAGGAATGCTTCTCAAGCGGGGGCAACCCCAAATGCGTAGCTTCTCTAACAAAGGAAAGACCTCAACACTTGTTTCTTCACCTTCTTCAATTGCTACTACTGCATCCCATTCTTCTACACACTCCATATTTTCGAGAGAAATTCTTTTCAATACAGGAAACAGAGTCACCTCTCTTTTACATTCCCCATAAAACTCACTACCTATACTTCTTATATTATTCAAACCATATACCTCAAGAATTTTGAGACGAGGAAGATGGCCCAATGATGGCATCATCTCACACCTATTACAATTCCGCAAAGTCATCTCCACCAATTGAGTCAATTGACTTCGAGAATTATTGATTACAATAGACATCCAATTTGGAAATTTCGCTCCTCCATATCCCCTAATTGCTAACTTCTTTATGGTTGAAGGGGGTAGCAGGCCTTCTAAGACATTTTCATCATTAGTGTTGTTGTTATCTTCTTCCCATTCCAAATCCAATTCACTTAATTTCTTCTCTTTCAAATTTGCTCCCTCTGCCTCTTCTCTATCTCTTACATTCTCTAGGCCAACAATAATTAATTTACCCCTTAACTCATTTAAGCCTTTTAGTTCTTCAATTCGAAATCCCTCCTCTTGCCTCACTTCAAAGTGTCTCAAAGCTTGAAGTTCAGTGAAGCACCCAACTTTATAAATTTTTAGATCTGGATTGCTTGAGTGAATATGCCTTAATCTTACTAAATTTACCATGCCCACGGGAAGCATTCTAATACGCCAACAACCAATGAAACGTAATGATTGTAAATTATAAAACTTTGTGATGATCTCTGGCAACTCTTTTATATCTTCATTATTAGAGATGTCTAGATATCTCAAATGTTTTAGCCTTCCAATTATGCTAGGCAGCTCCTCGAGGTCAGCATTAGATATGTCCAATGATCGTAAACTTTTGAAGGTAGAAAACATATGAGAGACATCATCAATAGCTTTGGAAATAACACAACGAACATTTCTTGCCCCACCCCTTTCTAACTCTTCTGCACTTGGATCATATTGATAATTAGATGTTCTACAAACAATCCATACTAACTCGTCTCTCAAACTCAACCTTTTGTAGTTAGAAACAGAGGTAGCCAGATCATGCAATAAATCATGCATCTTACAACTTCTTATGTTGCCCCATATATCCACTTCAACATCTTGAAAAAATGAATGAACAATCAAGCCATTAAAACATTCATCACCAATATCTTCCATTGATTTCACACTTGTGCCTCGGTTTGTTGACGTTGCATGAAGAAATCCCTCAGCCATCCATAGTTCAATTAGTTTCTCTTTATCGTATTTAAAATCTTTAGGAAAGACTGAACAATATACAAAACACTGCTTTAGGGATGGATCAAGTCGTTGAAAGCTTAACATCAATAATGGAAAGATCTGATTATGTTCATCTATTTGTTCCCATGCATCACTATTTTTTATTGACAACCATTCTTCTCTGTTCATCTTATTACACAATGTTCCCCCTACAACTTTTGCAGTCAATGGCACTCCTTTGCATTTTTCTGCAACAACAACCCCAATTTCCTCTAGCTCTTTAGGCATTGATCCTCCCCATTGCATTAAACACTTTTCTCTAATGATATCCCAACATTCTTTGCCTCTCAACCTTTTCAATTCTACCACATGCTGAGTATGAGTACCCATTGCCTCTGCAACAATCATAAGCCTTGTCGTCAACATAACAAAATTCCCCGCTTTATTACAAATAGTTTGCAAATAACCCTTCAAGATATCGCAATTGTTGCGATCTTTTTCCCATACATCGTCAAGCACAATGAAGAATCTTTTATTTCCCAATTTCTCTGTAAGACGTTTAACTATGGCTTCAAGAGTATTTAGCCCAACGGCGGTTCCGTTTAGGAGTTCCAACATCCCAATTAAAATTTTCTTAACATCAAAAGGTTCAGAAACACACACCCAAATTGCCTTATCAAAAAGCTTTGATTTGTTTACTTTATGGAAAACCATTCTTGCCAAAGTTGTCTTTCCAAGACCTCCAAAACCAACTATAGAAACAACAGTAAGAGTTGATGGAGTGGAGGAGCTCACCTGCAACATGTTGATGATTGCTTCAACCTCGCTTGCTCTTCCAATAACAGGTGGTGCTGATTTGTCAAAAGAGGAGACAGTCTCTCGATTCAATTGATCATCGGAAACAACAGCAGAATCAGCAATAGTTTTGCCGGTGAAAGCAAATTCTCGGAGAGCTTGCCTTTCAAGATCTGCAAGGGACTGGTTGATCTTCTTCACTTTGCGGGCTATTTTCAGCTGGAACAAAATGAGATTATTGCGAGAAGCGAAGCGAAACACACTCATCCATGGTTGGGATTGAATCTCAATTTTGCGACGCAAGATCTCATAAGAGAAGTCGTCAAGCACATCTTCGGCAGAAAAAGCAGATCTTGGAGCTTAACCAGCAAAGGCTTGACAGCCTGTCCATAGGCTGCTGCATTGTTCTGGGTCATTTGCACCCTACCATTGATACTATGTGTTAGTTCACTCAGCCTCTGTAGATCCTTCTTCAATCGCCAAGATCCAGCAATGTCCCGAATTACAAGTAAACCCACTTTCTCGAGGATTTGCTCCACAGCAAAAGTAAGCAAGATTTCACTCATCTCTATTGTAACTTTAAAATAGCGGCTTACTTTGAAGTTTTTATTACAAGGACACAACAAAGGATGTAAAACATAATAAGAGTTTGTAACAGTGGATCCATTTGGATCGTTGAATCATACAAAGACTTTTCGAATGTTGTCACAAGGAGAGGACAAAGACTTATTCAATAATTGCATCACTTTATTGTAGGGTATTCAATTTAAGAGTTTTTATT
>CANYCX010124463.1:0-11761 GCA_948193385.1 Breynia disticha f. nivosa
GATATCTAGGTGAAGGGATTAAATTGAATTGTAGTAGGGCTGTTGACACCGCTCGTCAGCTATTTAATTTAGGGTGATCATAGTTCCTTACTATAGACCGCCTATGATTTATGAGTTATTAAACTCATTGTCTTTATTAAATTTTCCTCCAAATCGCACATGGATGATGGAACAATAAAAAGGGTATTTTTGAATTTTCACGGTAGATCAAAATCCGGTCATTAGGTTGGGTTGGGAATTTGGGCCATTTTTGGTAATTGGGGCGAAGTTGGATGAGATATATTTCTTAGATAATTTTAAGACAATGATTATTTATTAAATATGATGTCTTAAATAAGAAATAATGAGAGAGAGAAAATTAAAGAGGTATGTCTTAAATTAAGACAAGGCATGTCTTAAATTAAGACAAGGATAATTAATCTTTTTAATTATCCAAATGGTACATGGCTAAGATAAGATTTTTGAAAGATTTTGATTTTAAATTCAACACTTAAACAAGTCCTAAAGGCATTACGATTGGTTAGTATTGTAACCTAGCAAAACTCTTTTCTTTAAAGTGACTTTATGAAAGAGAAAAACCCTAGTCTTTTACATTGTGAGCTGTCCCTTTCATACACCATCCTCCTAGCCGTGAGCCTCCATAAGAAATCAAAGAGAGTGATTTCTAAGTCTTCTCTCAAGAGTGAAGTGAGATTCAGGGGCTGATTGTATGATCTAATCAACGTGGTGCCTTCTGTTTGATCAGAATCTCATCTGAATTGACAGAAACTAAGGTGGTACGTAATTCTCCCTGTGCTAGTAGACATATTTCGCTAATTTGTGTGTTATAGTTGTAGAGGAACCACGTCTGGGGTTCTCATTTGGTGTCACGAAGGTCGTCTTGGAATATTTTAAGACGGTAGTTACTGTTCTTGGGAAAATAGGCCACAACATTGAAGGAGATAGAGAAAGGTATGATCTTTCTTCCAAAGCTTCGATTTTTATGCAACTCTATTCATAACTGATGGTATAAAGCATGTGTTCAGTTGATTCTATGTTGATCTTGGTTGTTTTCTTGCGTGTTTTATGTATTTATTCCGCTGCCAAAAAGTTTTAAACACGTAGGAAACCCTTCATTACCAAGGCACGCGAAAGAATGCAACTTTTCGCAGATAAGAGGAGGTCCGAGAGAGAATTTGAGGAATAAGACTTGGTTTACTTAAAGCTTCATCCTTACCTACAAACAACTGTAGCCAAGCGAGACAACTTGAAGCTCAGTCCCAAATATTATGGTCCTTACAAAATTATGATGAAGATCAACAAGGTAGCTTACACCTTAGCCTCACATTCTATGTCTTTCTGCTCAAGAAGAAAATTGGTCATAAACACACCATTTCAAGCGATATACCCTGTGCTGCAGAAGCTTACACTGTCAAGAAACCCAAAGCGGTGTTAGATATAACAATTTACAATAAGGGAAATCAAGCCGAGGTTAAGTGGTTTATTGAATGGGAGGGGCAGAGTATCGAGGAAGCCTCTTGGGAAGATGCCCACGTACTCCAAAAGAAGTATCCAGATTTTATTCCTTAAAACAAGGAATTTTTAGGGTTGGGAAGTATTAGGATCCTAACCAAGTCGGCTGGGTAGGGCTGGAGAGAGTCCAATATCATCTGTGCTTCAGATTGGCTTGGGCCGAGCCCAATGGCAACTACTACTTACTTTTGTTCTGTTATTTACGTATTCCGGTTTATGCTTTTAGCACTTTATGCGTGAGCACCACTCTGCAACTTTGTTATGATTTGTTGCAACATTTTCTGTTACCAAGGATGGATCCATCTGTACTATATAGTGGACACCACACCTTTCTATCATTATCGATGAATTAATACAAGTTTATTCTTCTTCTTCAACCTTTCTTTCTACCCTTTCCTACCCTTTCTTCTCCTGACTCTGTCATTCTTGCCCAATCTTACTTCTCTTTAGAATCATTTACAGCTCTATTCAACTCAATTTATTCGGGTCCTGTCATCTAGTATCATATCTCCTTTTCCTCACATCTCCTTAATGCCAATTACTTTTTTATTGCCTAAAGCTTCAATCTTTGCTAGCAAGTTCCATCATTTAACGAGTAAGGCTAATGAGGAAAAGGGTTTTGGCCTATGTGCATAAAGGTATAGAAAGAAAAAAAAAGAGTCGTTAAGAGGTAGAGAGAGGTGAATTTGGAGCTTAGCATTGGCGTTTAACGATAAGCCAATGTTATTGACATAAGAATTCTAGAGTCTCAATTATTTAGAAAGTGTTTATGAAAATTAAGTCCAAAGTTACAACTGAAAATCAAAATAAAAGGTTGAAACTTTTCCTTATCTTTATTTCTTAGTATTTTTGATCGATTTATAGTTTGAAATCGACTAAGGACCTTGATTTCATGTTTAGGATGCTTTTCAAATATGATCTCTGGAGTTAGAAGAATTTTGGATGAGTGTTTATGATTCTTTGGAATGAGATAGAAATGTGATTTATGGTGTATTTATAAGTTTTTAACATGTTTTTCATGTTTCATCTTTGAACCTTGTTTTCATTCAACACACCCGAATATTTGAAGACTTTAATTATACGATCTTGAGTAAGTAGTCACTTTTTCTCTGTTTTTTGTTTTAAATTTCATCCAATATAGTTGCATAGAGCACCATTTAATATGAAACATTGACCTTGAATATCAATTATTCTCTATGGTATTTACATATCTATCTTTTGTATATCCTCTGTCTTCATAATCTTTTAATCTATTGAACAATAAAATCTTTAAATGTAAGAACATATTCACTCTCTATACATATAAACAAATACGAATAACAACAACACACATGGCATCAATCACAACAACACTTTAGGTATAAACACTCATGATCATTGTGCAACCCTTACACACCACATCAATAATCTTACGCTCTAATATTTATCTAAACATTATATTTTTCTTGAACCACCATTAACCAAACACTACTCACTCCACCCATTACTATCATTGTCATCCTATCTCAACTTCTCTTTCAAACATTAAGTTGTACTGATCTTTGATTTTGATGGAAAGACACTGTCACATCAACCCAAAGAAAAAGCATGATTTTAAAATTAAAACAAAGTCGTAAAGTCAAGCATATCACTTCATCCAAACCTTAAGTTATATAGCAATAATTGCCAGAATTGGAGATTAAGGTGAGTTTTATGAATTGTTGATTAAATTTCGCAATGTTTGTTAAGTAATAGTTTTAAGTCAAAAGGACTGCAACATGAGTATCTCGCCCCATTGAAAATGCATAGAATCGATACTGTAAACACATATGTTAGAGTAAGGATGAGGACTAAACTAAACATTGAGGGTGCGAACTAAGAACCCGTAAAACTCGGAGGGCCAACCGACATTATGCCCTTCAGCAGTTGAGCCCAGTGTAAACCATTTTCTTCAAATTCGCACCAGAATCATCATTTTGAAAGTGTTGTAATAATAAAATTGGCGCCTTTTTGGTTTAGATATTTACCACCAAAATCGTTACACAACCATTTATTGAACATCAAAAAATAGAAAAAAAGTTCAAAAAGAAGAGATGATGGATTTAGATGGTCCTCTTGATTTTGAAAATGAGGAACCACTCCTTGATTCCCCTGTTCTTCCCAAGCGAAGGTTTTTCTTTTCTTTATCTGCCTTTTTTTATGCAAATTTAATTTTTTTGGACTGCTAGGGTTTAGTGTTCATTTATTAGAATTGTTTTTTTAGGATGTGAAGTAGGTAACTTTTGAATAGCTTCTGATTGAATGTGCTTATGTTTTGAAGGAATAAAAAGGTTATAGGATTGGATGATTTATTGAGTGATTACTACAAGGAAAAGAGCAAAGTGATTGAAAAGGAGTCAAAGCGCGCAAAGACGAGGAAAAACTATGATTCTGATGAAGAAGACATGGGGAAGGAAGCTTTGCTTTCAAGGAAAATTAATGAATGTCACAACCAGGTGAGATAAGATTTCTACGTTGATGTTCTTTCAATCATTGTTTATTGCTGTTTTGTGGAGATTCCTTCTCTTACTGGACTGGATGCATGTTTTTGATGTAGATGAAAGCTATGGGCGGCGAGGAAGAAAACTCTGCATGGGGCTTACGGGTTTTTGGACGGCAGGTGGTTTTTCTGTCGATTAATGTAAATCTGTTGTTGCAAGTCGAGTGCTCTGATAATTGGAAGAATGTATTAGTGTTATGCTAGGGGAATTTTATGATGAGAAATTATATTGTTCAACACTTTTAGTAGGTTATTGAGCGAGTTTTATTGGCCTTGTGTAAATGTAGAAAACTCCTCCTGCTATTGTGTTTCCTGAGCTTGGAGGTTGCTCACTTCTGCAGTCTTTCGCAAGCCACAAGCAAAAATCTTTGGTAGATCTCACAGAAGAAACAGGTTTTTCTTCATAATTTTAAATTCATTGTGCTATGCTATCAGTTGGGAAAATCCTTCGTAGTACCTATATCTGTATTTAATGATTTTCTAATAATGCTCTTGCAGAGAAAAGCTTTCTTGAAGAATTATTGCTCAATGGATGGCTCATGAATTTGGTCTCTGCTGGTCATCATGTAGATAAATTAATGGCTGAATGGACTTTTAATTTGAGTGAGCACTTTTTCTTAGGTTTAACTTCGATTTGTTTTGTTATGTTTATCTTTGTTGTTTGTCCTTATCCTTTCCGCTCATCAGTGTTATATTCATCAAAAGAAGGGCTGGTGAAATCTTCCTGTGAGTTCTGGTGTGCGATTCTTTCATCTGAGAATAAGGTGTGAACCTCACTTGTGCTTTTGCTAACTGTGTGCCATCACTAACATAATAACCATCTTGGTTTTTTTCCATATGCTGTATTCAAGGTAGACAAGCTGTCCTCCAGAATTGATTGGTTTCCGGACTATGCTTGTCTGAAAAGGGCTCTTGAGATATGCGGATTTTGCTTCAACTTTTCAATGGATGTGGAATCAGAATATAGAAGTAAGTTTAAGTAGCTCTTTGCTTCAGGATAATAATGAACTAAGATGCATTTTCTTCATTTGGTAGTGGTACAGAGTTACTACACAACGGATCTTCTTCGTACTTCCTAATTTTTTGTCTTGATATCATCTACCAAACATGATTATTGTTATAGTGCATGTGTCATCTGTGAATTTTGTTCAGTTATTTGCTTTATTCCTAAGCATACTAGGTGCATGTCGTGCCACTAAGTCTTTAACCTATGACATTATATACTATCATGAGAGCAAGCTCAAGTTCCGAGTTCCAACTCTCAAAATTTGCCAGAGAAAAGCTTGAAAGGGAATGGCCTTACTGTGCCTTTCATGTTAATAAGGTTACAATTTTATTCTTTACAAATATGATTACTACAATATAAAAATGTCTTCATTAACCAAGGACTTTTAGGTTTCATTATGCTTCTTCACATACACCCTCAGCTGTGACATATTTCTCATCTTTTTATGCTGAATTTTTGTTTTTGCTTGGTTTCCTTGATCTTTCCTTACACATGTTCTGAGGATTCCTGCAGTTCTAACACAATTTTTTTTTTCATTGCATCTTTCTTCTTAGATCACGATGGAGATGAGCCTTCTAAAAATATTAGATCATGGATTAAATTTGTAACTACTTGCTTTTGCATAAGGTATGTTATGGATATGTGGCATCACATGATTGCATGTTATCATCTTTGTATATTCAAACTAAAGTCTTAAAAAAGTTGCTATTTGAAATATTGTTGTTGCTTTGCTTGAAGTGCTTTTAATTTTGAACATAACACGGTTTCATTTTCCTTTGCAGGAATAAGCATTTCATTTTTTCTGCTTCAGAAACTGAGGAGTTGGTTGGAATAATCATCTTTCTTTGTTTAGACCGCCAGCTTCAAGGCATGCATGCGCTACTTCATGGATGCTTGCAATCAGCTATAAGCTACTTCACAGACGAGGAATGGAGTACCAGCTCTGAAAAGATAGCCAAAGCCCTTGCATGCAGGTATTTGCAATTAGTCTCTCTTAAATTTCTTGTGTTCTTATTTTCCTTTCAAATTTATGATTGTGAGCTTTTTCCTTCCGCAAAATAGCTTTTTTTTTTCTTTTGTGGAAATTTAGAAAAGAAAGAGGAAAAGCGAACAATTTTGCTTGCATTTGGATCTTACAATGAAAGCATTCCTTTTTAAGAAAAAATGCTCCTTATTGCCTTTCACATAGCACAAGCATGAACAAGGCCAGAATGTGGCCATGTGTCAGTAATTACAGCATGTCATGGACTATATTTACTATAAGAGAAGAAGAAATAAGAGTATTATTTAATCTTTATTGTTGAGATTAGTTGAGATTATGTAGGATAATTTGAGATTAGCCCTTATTAAGAGTTTTGGTCTTGTTAGAAGTCTGTTAAAAAATAATCTTGATGTACTATTTAAAGGCAGTTTTGCCTCATTAATAAAATAATCAAGGAATTCAAAACTAAACAAAGATCGACAATTCTCCCTCTTGAGCTTCCGGATAGACTAGCTCTCCGTATTGAGCTCCAAGATAGGTGCAGCTCCCCTTAGAGCTCCAACCTTTATTACTAAAAACCCTTGTCATTCATGTGACTAGTTCCTAGGAATTTAGACCGTAACATTTTGGTATCGGAGCCAAACATCATGGGGAATGACAACAACCAGATTATACACATGCTCTAATAATTGATAGCAAAAGTGGTGGCGTTCCCAGCAGAGCAAGCCACTCTTTCAGCCCAATTTGAGACCTTGATTGTGGCCATGGGAAAGAGTCAACCAAGAAGAGACGACGCTGGGATAGCCACCAGCAAGGGTCAGGGTCCAACGAGGGCAGAAGAATTTGATGAGGGAGATGCTGAAGGGATAGCAAATCCTCCGTATAACACGACACAAGAAACTGTTGCTGCTGAAAGATCATTAATTATAAAAAAAGAAACATCTGACAGTTTTAAAAAGGAAAAAGAAAAGTCGCTAGCCACAGAAAGATAGTAAATAAAAGCAGCGTCAACAAGACTGAAATTTCATTGGCTTTTTACAAAGTGTTTCGTGTTGGACAGAAAAGAACAAAAGTTAGTCATCACTCTACAACAACAAAAATTTGGTTCCTAATTATGTTTGAGCTTGAGGGCAAGCCCGTTTTTGAGGAAGGGGTGATGTCGTGGACTATATCTACTATTAAGAAAAAAAGAAATAAGAGTAATTCTTATCTAATCTTTATTCTTAAGATTAGTTTAAATATATTAGTTTGCTTTATTATCTAACTAGTTCAGATTGTGTAGGATAGTTTGAGATTAGTCTTTAAAAGAGTTTTGGTCTTGTTAGAAGTCTGTGAAAAAATAACCTTGATGTACTATTTATAGGCAACTTTGCCTCATTAATAAAATTATCAAAGAATTCAAAGCTAAACAAAGATAGGCTAGCACTCCGTATTGAGCTTCAGGGTAGGTGTAGGTGTAGCTCCCCTCTGAGCTCCAACCTTTTTCACTAAAAGTCCTTGTCATTCTTGTGACTAGATCCTGAGAATCTAGATCGTAACATAGCACGTATAAAATTTTCCACAAAAACAACATTTCAATCACTTGTAGATGTTTAGGTCAAATGATGCTTTGTGCAACATCAAAGGAAAAAATAAGAAATAGAGAAAAACAAAAGGATTTTTAAGTCACACTGGCAGGAATCATTGGGATAACTATCCTGAAACATGGTTTATTATTGAAAAACAAAGGCCATTTGGGTTGCTTGAATTTTTCAGGAACTAGAAGCCTTTCTGTGCTGTAGATGCTCATTAAGTTTTTAGGGATTTGAAACTGATAGGCTTGTTTGCCTCCTAAATAGAAGCTTATTTGGCTATTTGTTTTGTTCTACATCTTACAACACAGTTCTTTTCAAGTTTTTAAAGAAAGAAAAAACATGATGTTTGGCAGGATATATGAACACATCTTGTGTGAAAATTTCTGAATTAGTGAAATTCGATTCCAAGTTCATAAAGTTATTTGAATAAGAGTAAGCTTGAAAATTGGAGTAGAACAATGCTACGGTCTAAATTCCCTGATCTAGTCATGTGGGTTTTTGGTGATAAAGTTTAGAGCTCAGAGGGGAGCTACGCCTACCCTGGAGCTCAATACGGAGAGATGCGCCTATCCGGAAGCTCGGGAGAGAGCTGTCTATCTTTGTTTGGTTTAATTCTTTTATTGCTTATTAACGAGACAAAGTTACCTATAAATAGTACATAAAGACCTTATTTTCTAAACTTCTAACAAGACCAAAACTCTTATGAATTCAAATCTCAAACTATCCTAATCAATCTAACTACTCAAATGATAAACTAAATGAATTTAAACTAATCTTAACCATAAAGATAAGATAAGAATTACTCTTCTTTCGTCTTCTTTTGTAATAGATATAGTCCATAACATTACTCCATTCCTCCAAAACGAGACAGTTAGGAACCAAAATTCTGCGATTGTATACTGATGAACTGAAATAAATCTAATCTTTCTTCTTGTTCGTTGGCCACGAAACACCTTGCCAAAAGGCAATGAAATTTCAGTCTTGTTGACATTACTTCTAGTTAGTATCCTTTTGTTGCTTGATTTTTCTTTTCGCATAATTGATGTTTCTTTTCTATAACTGGCGATCTTTTGACAGCAATGGTTTCTTGTTTCTTCGTATATTGAGGAATCGCCATCTCTACGACTTTTTCTTCGGCAGATTCTTCTGGTCTTATAGGACTCTGAAACATGTTGGTGGA
Organism: Breynia disticha f. nivosa; assembly: GCA_948193385.1. Classification (NCBI taxonomy): domain Eukaryota; kingdom Viridiplantae; phylum Streptophyta; class Magnoliopsida; order Malpighiales; family Phyllanthaceae; genus Breynia; species Breynia disticha. Next base: position 8,773 of record CANYCX010124463.1, read on the forward strand.
TGACTCAACATCATGCTTACTTGGTTGGCTCCCTCCCATGGTCGCTGACAAGGCGTCAAATTTAGTAGAAAGTGATGCATAGCCTGCGGCTAGGTTTTGCAACATGAGCATGATTTGATCCAGTTTATGATTGATGTCTCCCATGACGACTGGCTCTGATACCAAAATGTTACAGTCTAAATTCCCAGGATATAGTCATGAGGGTTTTTGGTGATAAAGTGTGAAGCTCAGAGGGGAGCTACGCCTACCTTGGAGCTCAATACGGAGAGCTGCGCCTATCCGGAAGCTCGAGAGAGAGCTGTCTATCTTTGTTTGGTTTAATTATTTTATTCCTTATTAATGAGGCAAAGCTGCCTATAAATAGTGCATAAAGACCTTATTTCCTAAACTTCTAAAAAGACCAAAACTCTTATGAATTCAAATCTCAAACTATCCTACTCAATCTAACTACTCAAATGATAAACTAAATAAATTTAAACTAATCCTAACCATAACGATAAGATAAGAATTACTCTTCTTTTGTAATAGATATAGTCCATAACAAACAATTTAAAATGAAAGCTGATACCTTTAACTTCTTTCAATTTTTGTATCTTACTATCGCTACTACTGCCTTTACAGGGTTCCTAAGGACTTGAACTGCTTGAGATCTGTTGATTGCATCACAGGAGTTAGTTCTCGTAGCAATCACCTTAGAAGTGTCATCTCTTACGAGATCTTGTGTATTTGTTTGGAAAATAAGGTAGGCCTTCTTTTTTTTTTTTTTCCCCTTTCAATCAACTAAAAGATGACTAATTTGAATCATGATCTTTTGTTGTAAAGTGCTGCCACCCACTAACTTTACCTCAGTAGTCTTGTTATCATTTGAGCAATTGGTTGATTACATGCATCATTGTTTCAAGAAAAATATTATCTTATATTTTGTTCCATTTGACTCCAAGGTAATATAAAATCAATGTTGGTAGAGAATACATTCGAATCTCAGCATTGCCATAAAATATCACTAATAGACAGTTTTTGATCTGACATAAATGTCAGAAAATGCAAAATTGTGGAGAGGTGCTCTTTTAAGGTTACATTTGTTTAAGATATTGAGCAGAATTATCTATCCCAACTGTCCAGGGAAGGGAAAATGATTTCTTATTTCTGACAATGAATTAATGTTGACAATATAATATCTTGTCCACTCTAACCATTCCCACTTGCTTGTTCTTATAAAGTAGGACTTTGTAAGTTTAACTGAAATCGTATGATATTTTGTGATAGATAATTTGCTATCATCCAAACATGCGTGTCGACAATTCAGTTTCCAAATTGTAGTATTCGGTGTTTGCACTGATTAAACTTGTCTTATTAATCTGAGAGAAGGAATTACACACAAATTTGACTTCATTATATACCCTTTTTACTCTTCAACAATTTTAAGAATTAAGCTTGATGCCTCATCTTTTAAATTTCCTTATTAATCAGGCCAGCTGTGAGGAAGAGATCCTAAATTCGCTTATTTCCATCAATTTAAAGGAGAAAAGCTGTGATCTTTTCAAGGTGTATATTTACCTTATTTTAACAGAAACTTGGCTTTTGTCAAATCCTAATTTTGAAGAGAAGCGAGTGATCCGTGAAATGTGGGGTGTTTATCTGCGAAACTGTTCTTGTCAGATCACTAGCACAGATTTGAGACCTTATGCATCGAAGGTTTGATGTCTGACATAAGTTTATTTTCCTTTACTTTCTGCAGTTCCTCTAACGACATTATTTTTTGTTTTAGGTTCGCACTAAAGCCTCCTATCTTCTTAACGGCAACATGACATAATCATTGGCGCTCTTGCGAGACCAATCAAGGTGCATACTCATTTAGTTTTAACAAATTGTTGGCTAATGTTCATTTAAGTGATTTGTTTGCATAAATAACTTTTTTAAAAGCATTAGATGCTAGTCAGACGTAGAACGAAGATAACTTCTGGCTGTCATTTGTCTCCCAGTTCTTATGTTTGAAAGTGAAAGGATTACCAGTTTGCATGGTAAAATGTTTTGCTCATGAACAGTTATGCGTAAATCTGGCTACAAGAATTACACTGAATGCACTATGTTTAATTTAAAAGATTGTTTGTACTGTGAAGGTTATATGTTTAGTTTTGTTTCATTTTGTTAATCCTAAAAGTGTAAAGGATCTATCTGTTATATTTTCTATGTATATCATGGCGACATAGGAATTTTGTTTTGGACCATATGCAAATAGTTGCTGCATTTATTTTTGTGAGGACTGTATGTTAACTGAACTTCAACTTGGTTTTTGCAGGGGAAATTCAGTATTAAGGAGTTGGAGTGATGGTTTAAAAAGTAGGTGAAATTTGTAGGTATGCACTAGTTTGAACTAAGAGTCTCAAAATTTTAAAGATCGGGTTGTAGCTTAAAATTTAAGTTGGCTGTCATTTAATTTGTGGTATTATGGTTTCTAGAATTTGTTGTTCATGAATGTTGAAGTTGATGTGAAGAATTGGAACTATGAAACCATTTGGTTTGACATTTATTATTGGAATGTGTGATTAAGGCTTTGGAGTTTGAAATGGAGGGGAAAACATGTTTAATTCTATCACATCCTATCAGCTATTTATTTTTTTTTTGATAGCGAGGCGGCCAAAGGCCGATTATTGTAGCATCATGCGGAGATGAGTTTCCCCATTACTGTCAAACTCCAATAGCTGAATTAACTCCAGTGGGGCATTGTTAAGGTAATGAACTCCCCTCGGTAGCGAGAGAGCCTTCTTGGCTAAGGCATCGGCCATGCCATTCTCTTCCCTATACACTTTAGCTATTACCGCTTCCCATGGTCTTCGTGAATATTCTTGAATCAAGCGAACCAGAGGCTCATGTGAATGATACTGATGATTTATCCCGTTGATGTAATCAACTACTCTAGAGCTATCACATTCAACAACAACTTTTCTCCAACCGTTTCTCCAGGCCAAATCAAGCCCTTTGATCACCC
>CANYCX010124596.1:0-12674 GCA_948193385.1 Breynia disticha f. nivosa
GGCACTTTGTGTGCAAAACTATTGACACTCTGTGTGCAAAATCATATATGGATCCAAAATGTTATAACTGATACTCCCGGCCGACGAGGCCCGTTTGTAAATGTCTAAAGAATTAACCAAATAAAGGTGTGATTTGAATATTTGAGAGTGAGATCATGTGTCATGCATTAGAAGGCAATAGAGTTCATTCATTCATAATCATTATGTTATGATTAAGATGGTTATACAGATGTTTGTTTGAATGGTTAAACGAATGGTTGAATTGGATAAATTTTTGTATGTTGTATGTTTGATTGATGAGATTGAACATTTGAAATAGAAATGATCGATTAAAGGAGATTTGGTTAAGTATGTTTACATATTTTAGATTGGAATGTGAGATGAATATTGTGCTATGGATGATGTGGTTACACTTATTTTGAATGGTGTTTTGAAAGTTTTAATGTGAATTGAGTGATTGAATTAAGGTGAAATGTGATAGATAATGTTAAAAATGGATATATGAATTGCGGATGAACTGTGATGTGAATTGTGTTGAGTTTTGCCGGAGAAAAAGGTAAGAACGCGGTGTGGGCCCAAAGAACGCGGTTTAGGTACGAGTCTGTGTAGTTTGTGGCCTAGTCCGCGTTTGTCTTCATTACTACGCGGAGTGGGGGCGAGTCTGCGTTTTTGTGTACCACAACGCGTAGTATTGTTGACCCTACATTTTCACCTGTTTCCTACTTAAATTGAGGCAAATATCAGTCTTAGGTAAGAGATTAAGTGTTATTTTATGAATTCTGAGCTTATGATCATCTTTATTACCATGTATATGATGACAATCTGAATTCATTTAATTGTGTAATTTTATTTAAATTATGGAATGGTTGTCCATGTGGTAAGTGCTTCTTACTGAGTTGTCATAAACTCACAAGCATTTCACGCCTGCCATATTCGACATTGGTAGAATTTTGAAACAGGTGAATTTTTGGATGAGAAGGTATGCATTGCTCGGATATTTAGAGATCATAAAGAGACGAACCGAGGTGTGAAGTGAACAATTAAACGCTCTACAGATGGATCTTTAAAGGTAAATTGAAATTCAGATATTCTGCATATTGCTTCATGTGTTGATATATATCTACAATCTATATATTGTTTTATTTGATCGTAAATTGTATTTTCAAAATTTTTATTTTGTCGTTTTCCTATAATCATGTCTGATATTCTATTTGGTCCTTTACTTATGTATTTAAATAAGTATTTTATAAACATTGATTTAAAACAGAACTCAACATTAATATGAACTACATATTTAATGGTTAAATCTCTATTATAAGGTACAAAATATGCATTATCAAGTTTGAAATTATTTTTTATTGTGTAGTTCCTATTTATTTTTACATTTATAAAGAACTAAACCATTATAATCAATTTTTGTTTCTTCTGAATATGATTTTAAAAGTTTTTTTGAACATTTATTGTTAATCATACATGGAGAAGTTTCACATGGTCCATGAATATTAAATTGTATATATAACAGCTTCATAACCAATAGGATTGATATTTTTATGAGGTATTTGTGCTAATATTATCTCATCGATTTCTCTTGGATCATTTATTTTGCTTACTTCATTCAACCAAACTAAAATATGTACATGTAGTAGTCCTCGCTTTTGAAATTTGATGGTATAAACTAATAAATTAACTTTTCTCAATATATTATTTATAATATGTCTTGAACTAATAAATATAATTTTATACTAATAACTCTACTTACTATGTCTGGTCGATCTTTGTTTTTTTTATTGTTGATATATTGTGGCATATAGGATATTTCTTACCATTGAGGATTGCAAGTGTGAATGTCACAAATAGATTTGGTTGACCATAAAATTTATAAATTGCCATAGTATCATGATAATTTTGTATCAAATATCTTGGACTGCCAGTATAGCTTGAAGGTAACATTATAATTTTTTCAATATTTTGAAGACTTGTTTCACATTTAAGAAATATTGATTCAATTTCATAGTAATTTTCAAATCTTAGGTCATTTTGATGTTTTTTTAAGTAGTGTAATCTTTGTTCTTTAATTAAAACAAAAGCATCAACTATATATTATTGTAATAATCTACCGCCTCTTAAAAGAGTATTTCCTTCTTTGAGTATTTGTCGAAGCCTAAAAGCATAGTATTGATTCATAGTTATAAAAGAATTAGAATTACTATTATTTGGTTTAGTATTACTCAAAGGAATATCAATACTATATCTTGTTTTACCATAAGAAAATAAAATTGAATATTGTATAGACATAAAACATGGATGTAAATAAGATATTCCTCTTAAATCATTTGTTTTATGTGCAATAATTATATCTCTTTTTTCATTGTAATTTTAAATCACCAATAATAAGTCCTACTATTAGGAAAGTTATATCGTAAATCTATTTCTTTGTATTTTTCATATATTTGTAATTTCGTTTCATAATAATCTTCAGTTTTAAACCTTTCTTTTACCATACGAAAACTTTTTGTAAGTTCATTAGTTTCATCAAATAAATGTATCAATTCATATACAATTTTATTATCAAGTTCATCTTGTTCGTTTTCTTTTAATAGAGAATGTAATCTATTATTTATTTCATTTTCAGTGTCATAAATATATATTTGAGCAAATTTAGGATCATTATTAGATTTTGGCAATAAAGAATCAATTAAATAATAACTCTGTCTGCATAACTTATAAACATATAGTCATATAGAGTTCTTCTATTATTTATTTTATTATCAAGTGTGTCTCCCATAGAAGTGAAAATATTGAATTATAAATTCTTTTGTTTTGTTTACATTTTTTGTTAAAATATTTGTTGTCATGATCATAATATAATTTTTCTAAACATAATGGTATTTTTTAATAATGTTAAAAGTACTTTTCTATATTTACAACATAAAGAATATTAAGATTTTATTGTGTAATGTGTTTTTTCTGCTCTTTCTTTGAACCAAAAAAATGGCTCCACAAAATTTGCATTGGTTAGTTGGAGGTCCTAAGTTTAAAGGTGAAAAATCATCACCTGTTAGAAACAAAAATATTTAATTTATTACTACAACTTTTATTAAAATAATTTTTCTTCAAAAAATAGTATAATTATTTCAATAAAATTAAATCTAACATTTTATTTTACATTTTTTTATTTCCAAAAGTAGCAGATAAATCTTCAATAGAACGCAATGTGGAGATGATGAACATGACTCGTTTGTTATTGTATTGTGAATCATTTTAGAATATTATGTAATCTCAGTCTGAAAATTACGTTTCAAATGACAATCATATGTACAACTTGGAAAGAAAACAATTACATTTATTTTTAAGTAAATAATTATTAATTGCTATAACTGAAAACATAAATTTGTCATTTCAATATGTTATTCATTAAAATTAAGCATTTCATTTTATTCTTTTTTTTAAATGTAATAAATAAATTTGTGGTAATGTTATATGCTAAAAGTGATGGAATTGGATGATTTCCTTTTGTGAGGTTATTTCTTTCATTTGTATTATAAAATTGGTTTGAAATTTATGATAAAATACATATTACATAGAATATCTAAAAAAATCGTTTTGTCGATCTAATTTTTAAATTTATTTACATATTCATAATGTACTAAGATTTTTTTTCTAGTTACGTTATTATATTTATTATTTCCTTTTTACAATATTTAAGTAGCATATGTTAAAAATTTTAAAATTAAATAATATTGTTCTATGTTCATTTTGTTTAAAAATAAAATTTATTAAAACAGTAACTGTAAAAATATTTTATGTAAAGTAACAAAAATAAATAAGTTTAGTTTAAGTATATTAGTAATGAATTATTTTTATTGTAATGTTACAAATTAATTATTTAATCAATTTAGTTTGAAAATTAAATTGAAAATATTAATAGTGCTTAAAGTTTGAACAATGCATTAATTTTTTTATCGGTAAATTTATATATACATTAGTTCGTAATAAAATGATAATTTTTTTCATTTGTGCATTTAAAACGGTATTGGATTACATAAAAAATTTAAAAATTATTTAATAATTGCATAATTTTTGTTCTTTAATTAGAAATACGGTTCAAATTTAAAAATGGCATTTTGCTACAAACAATTACATATTCAGTAATAACATATTATTAAATTTATGAAATTAAAATTGATAAATTTCTTAAATTTATGCTAATTAATTAATTAAACTCATTGTTATAACTAAATATATACTATAAATTTTTGTAAATAAATTTAAACATTCAACTAATTAAAACACATAAAATGAATTTTTTAATATACCAAACCTACACAACCCAACATCACGCGGCTTCACGCCTTTTTTTAAGAGTCATATACACACAATCTTACACCACCTCTTTTTGTTATTTTTTATTTTATTTCTAACCCTAGACACACATACTTCAATCTTTTCATTTATGAATCGACAACAGTCACAACCCACTTTACCTTCTTCTTTGTTTTAATCTCCTCTTCTTTTTTTAAACGCCTAACCCATTACTTATGTAACGCCACAAAAAATATAATCGAGAAATTTACAGAAAATTAATCAAACAGTGCAGGGAGAACGACCTGGGCAAAGTTTAGTGTAAACTGTTCTCAAAACCGTTCCCACTTTAGAAAGAAACTTTGAATTTTGCGCCGAATAGTCCTAAATAGTTAGGCAAACGGTTTGTGTAAACCGTTTGGAAAATCGTTTCGATCGGTGGGATTTTAAAATCAGAATCGTATCTTGAAAGATTGGAGAGAGAGGAGACATAAATCTACCCTAGGCCTTTCCAGCCGTCACCCTATCCCTCTCAAACCTCAAGAGACCTTTCCAAGCCTTTTCCCAACCAAAAATGTTCCCCTCACTCTTAGTTTTCTTAGAATCAATCAAGGACATCTTCTTAGGGCGGATTCTTGAGCTAAGGCTACTTAGAGTGAGGTAAGTCTCTTAGTTTTGCTGAGATTAATGAGTCATGGGGTGAGGTTAGTATGGGTTATGTGGCTTTTGGGTGAGAATGTAAGAATATGTTGGTTAAGACATGTCTTGATGGTATTGAGAAAGGATTACAATGTGGATTGAGAGAAATGTGGTTGGTGGATTAAGTATAAGGTTGAGAATTTATGTGAAATGTGTGTTAATGTTGTGTTTATGGTACAAAATAATGTAGGTAACATTGTACAGGACTTGGCTCAGAGTTGAGCTTTTAACCGACTTTGCAGATCTCGAGGTAAGTGCACTGAATCCACACTTACCATTGTATGTCTTGCTTCTGTATGGTTAACTATATTGGATTGAAAACAAACATGTTAAAAGGTTCGGGTAGAGTTTCGTTTAAGTGGACTTGAATGACATGCTTGTGTTGATGGATGATTTGTTATTATGGCTTGTGTTGGCTGTGTGTAATTTGAGTTAATGATTGACTTTGTTGGTGATTATGTTTAATGTGGTGTTGCATTGTCTTGTGATGGAAAGTGGGTAAGCCGAGAACTTGCTTTGTGAGTTGCTATGGTAATAAGTGAATTATGAATGTGGAGTGGAACCTGTATGTGGTTTATGTGTGTATTGTGATATGATCAGAAAAGTGTTGAGGCAACGGGATGACTATGAATTGTTGAGCTCAATTGTGTTAATGTGTAATGTATTGATGGAGGTTTTGAAATGAATACATTTCATTTGTTCATGTCATGTGGACATTTTATGGACATTGTTGTATGTTCATTATGTGGGGATTAGCCAAATCGAGCGAAAGCTCATATTTTTAGGTGGAGATTAGCCAACTGAGTGAAAGATCTATATTTTTGTGGGGGATTAGCCAAAATACGAGAGTGAACTCTCTCACATGCGCAACAAAGACCCCGAGGCATGCATTTGTGTGATTTGAACTTACATTTGCATTCATGTGGATATTCATGTGACTGGTTATGATTATAAATTTAGAGTAAATGTGTTGGAATGGAAGATATATGGTGTGTTAATTATGTGAATATGATTGTTATGGGAATTGTTTGAGCAATGTCGTAGACAGTGCTTGAAAATAAAGATGGATGATGTGTGTATGACTTGGAATGAGGTGCATATGATGTGGATGGTGTATGTGAAGTGTATGTGTTGAATGCTGTGATTTTTTTTAAGTCTGCACGTCAGAACGGGATAGGAAATGGGTTTGGTAAACCGTTTCCCAAGCCGTTCCACTTACAGAGGAATCTGTGAAGGATAGAACGGGATTCGGAACGGGTTATGTAAACAATTTCAATAACTGTTCCACTTTCAGAGAACTTTAGGAAGGATGAAATGGAATAGAAAATGGTTATCCAAAACCGTTTTCCAAACCATCTCTCTTCCAAAAGATTTTATGAAGAGCGAAAAGGGTTAAGGAACGGTTTGTACCATTTCAGTTCTAAAAAAGTGTAGGAAGGACCAAATGGATTGGAGAACGGATTAACTAACCCATTTTCCAGGTCGTTCCCATGCAACTACCAGCTTAAAAATGTATATATTTTAGGGGAAGAAGAGATTAATTGCAACATTCTCGTCCCGAAACCATATAATTAATATTATAAGTAAAATGATTAATGAAAATAAGAATTTAGATGATAAAATGACCAAAATAAATGATTTAAAACAAGTTAGAAGAAGGTTGATATAAGGGTGATAAAAGAATTACATAAAGTAACCAAAAGAAAGGAGAAACCATCAAAACAGAGAAATACACGTGGTGAGGGAGGAAAAACGCGTGGTGGCCACGACCACGCGTACTCCACGCCCACCACGTGTACTTCTCTGTTTCTAATAAAAAAATATAAGTCTCGTTTATGCGAGAATTTGCTCAGAACATTCAAGAACTACTTTAAAGTTTCAGAGAAAAGGGAAAGATAGAGACAAGGAAAGGGAGAGAGATTTAGTGAGAGAGTAGAGATTTAAGTAAAGGAATTGATTCAAGTTATCGAATCATTCGTAATCTCGAGCCGGGGATTCGTTGGTATAGTCGAAACAGGTAATATCAGAAGTTATCGTAAATTGTTATGAGTTTTACTAGCTTTATTATCGAAATGATTATAGAAACGAATGTTAAAATGATTATAGAATTGACTTAGATTGATGAAATGATGATGAAAAAGAAATTTGAGAATTTCTAGGGTTAGGTTTAGGGTTTGTTAGAACGAGAAGCAAAAATAATGAAATTTTTAGGGCATGCATTATAATTATCGTTATGTAGAATCTTATAGAAAGATTTATATATGATTTATATAGGACGATAGATCAGACAGTCAGGACATGACCAGAGTACGCAGAAGTCCGAGTATTTCCGTTGACAGGTGAGTAGTCTAACTCACTTTAGATACGAATTTATATATAGATTATGCAACTGAATATGCGATAATGAATGATTGATCCTTAGACTATATGAATTGTAAAGAAATGGTAGTGTGGAAATGGTATAAAATGGTAGCAAATATATATATTCATATTATCGAATCATAAACAAGTACGAATAGAATAAGAATGCAAATAGGTACGTTACAGTACGAATGATATAATTGTATGTTGCAATTACGATTGACGTGATATGGTGTTGTTATGGTATTGATATGGAGTTGATATGGTGTTGAGATGATGAGGTGTGGATTGGTGATATATGATTGATCATACGTAGAGGGGCTTATACTGTAGAGGGGGAGATCCTTTTATAAGATCATTTCTGTAGAGGGGTTTATACAGTACATTGTTATGCTACTGTACAGATAATTGATTACATTGCATGGTAAACAAACGAACGTACATAAACATCATTATATGATTTATAGAAAGAATACTTGTGAATGTATATAGTTTATTATGTTATTGTTGATAATGGATTCATATATTCTATTGATAACTTGGTTAACTTAATAACTATTCACTGAGCTCGCAACTCACGCAACTGCAAATTTTGGTTTCAGGATCTAGCAGAAAGTAGAGATAGAGATTTATATTTGACAGGTAGGTCGATTGCTACTCCCAGACCATTTTCTCTCAACTCATCAGAGCTGGGCCTAGGATGTTTTTGAGTGCTGGTGCATGTTTTGCTTGGACATACAATATGTTTTATGATTGATTGATACAGATACTTGTTTGTTGTGTTTGATGTTATATATATATATATATATATATATATGTGTGTGTGTGTGTGTGTGTGTGTGTGTGTGTGCGCGCGCGTATGTTTGAGATTGAGTTCATTACTGAGGTGTGTGTTGGTTAATATGTTAATATTGTTTGAGAGCTATTGTTGTGTTCATTTGCTTTATAGGAATAGACCCTGTATTATAGGTATATCCAGGTTATACCCATTATATAGCAGTTTTACGTAAAGTATTGACGCGTCCTAAAGCTAATTGACACGGTTTTCACAAGCGTACGGTCAAGTAATATAGGGGAGTAAAGAACTCAACCCAAAATATCGTATCCTAGGGATAGTTTGATACTAAAAATTGTGTGCATCCTAATCTGCTCGACAGAATGTCCAATCTAATAAAATTGATTAATTTTAATCCTAAATTAATTTGCAAAAATGTAAAGTGTAGAAAATTAACCTAAACTAAATGGCAAGAAACATAAAAACAATTGTAGAAATTCAAATCAACAAGAAATTAACATTGTATTAAAATGTAAATGTGCAGGAATGTAACAAACATCAATTAAACATAAAGTCAGCAATAAAAACATAAAACCCAATCTAAACTTACTCAAAACATTAATTAAGACAACATCAAAGCAATAGATCCAACTATAAACCACAAAAATTCATAAAAACATTAACAGAAATGTAAATAAAGGCAATTAGAAGCAGCTTGAAGCAAAACCCAAAGCCATAACTTACAAAGAAACAGAAATCAACATTAGCAATGTAAATAAACTAAAATGTAAATGCATAAATGCAACGATCTTAGTTGGAAATGTAAACGCTTGCAAGAAACATAAATCTACACTAAAAAAACTCAAGAATGACTTCAAAAACGTAAATCTAAACCTAAGATTGCTGAAAACGAAACCCTACAGGTCATCTAACGTCTGACCCCTGATAATTGAAACCCTCGTTGCTTTTAACGTGAGGAAATGATTATTCGATTCATGGCACGTCTGGTGCTATATGGCACGAGTCGTGCACCGCGTTTCAGTCCAAATGGCGTGAGTAATGCACGATTCGTGCCAATTTAACTTCTGGCACGGGTCATGCTCATGTTCTGCAAATTGGGATGAGCACGACTCGTGCTCAAAGTCAGCACTTCATGCTCATCCTTTTTTAGCTCAAATCTCCCTCTAATCCATCGTATCCTACCTGCTGATCACTATCAAATCATAAGCAATACTAACTATCGTCTAAAAAGTCAGAATCTGATGAAAACAAACAATAATCAATAAAGATATGAGCTATCCTGCGTGTAAATCACATTTTAAACTAAAAATGAATTTTTTGATTAAAAACGGTTTAAAATGTGATTTTTAGGAGAAACTATGAACAAATGTGCACGTAATACGCAAGTAAAGTATGAGAACTGTACTCATATTACGTGTGCATCAAACACCCCCACACTTGAATCTTTGCTTATCCCGAGCAAAGCAGGATTGAAATTGAGCTACCAACCAATCAAACCAAACAAACACACAACATCAATCAGAATGAAGTCAAATTATAAAGCAACTAGAATAACCTATTTGCACAATAAATAAACTAAGTACCAACTATGAATTACAAATGAATGAAAAGAAAAGTAGATAAATAAGACAATTCTAGTGGCATCTCGAGACTCGACAGTAACACTCAAATGAGTCACTTAAGTACCCTAATTCACTAAACTAAACCACTTTTTCTTTTCCTTTATTTGCCTTTTCTATTTCTTTTATTTCTTTTCTTTTTCTTTTTCTTTTTCTTGTTCGTTTTCTTTTTCTTTTTCTTCTTTCTTTCTTTCTTTCTTTATTATTATTTTTTTAATTTCATTTTTCGAGTACTTCTTTCTCTAGAAGCTTTTCCTAGCGGAAACGCGAAATCAAATGCTTGCGTTTGGCACTCGATTCCGGCCATTCGCGAAAACACTCCTAATTCCGGCAGTAAAGCGTATGCTCATATTCGTTGAATAAAAGTTGAATAGAGGAGCAGTTCCCCAGAAAAATATAAGGAATTTAGGAATTAAAGGTGAATAAAGCGAAAAAATGTGCCTGAAACCTAAGTCTTTTATGCCACCCAACTAGAAAAGTCTATCAATCCCGCTCACTTCTAAATCATCCAATTGTTAAACAAATAAGTTATTCCTTTATATAAATAAGTTATTCAGCATTGCATTTATAATTTTTCTTTCATGCTCAATCAGCTATGGTTTGTTTTATAAGACTGAAAGCGCAATCTCTCCCCCACACTTATTTCAAACATTGTCCTCAATGTTTGTGATAAGGCAGACGAAAGCAAGAGAATCAAGCACACGCAGAAATAAAATAGAGAAGACAGAATAGGCAGGTAGATGAGAAAGAAAAGAAAGAGAGAGAAAAGAAAACACCCCTAATGAAGAGCAGTCGAGAATGGAACAGTCGATCCTATAAAAATAAAGGGTCACAAAACAAAACAAAATAGAATAAGCATATACAAAATGGAAAATAAAAAAAACAAAATAGAAAATAAGAAATTAAAATAGACTAAAAACATGAGGATAAAATATACTCAAAAGGAAAAAGTAAGGAATAGAAAATTTGCAATCCGAAATGAACCTCAAGGCATGTCGATTTGCAAAAAATAGGCTATGTTTGGCACTAAGCCATACTGAGTTGGAGTCAGCATGAGCTCGTGAGAATCAGTTAGCATGGGCAGTGCCATCAGCACGGGTTGTTGTGACAAAATGATCGTGGTGATGGTAAAAACATCGTGTTGAGCACCTGCAGTTCACAAAGTAAATTCATCAATGAGCACGGGGTCGTGCTCATGTTCTGAGAACACCACGACCCATGCTCTTTGCTGATAAACCTGGACAACAACCCACATATAGCTGAAAACCTGCAAAAATCCAATCTGAACAAGATAAAAGCCATCCTGATGAGCAAAAACCTGCCAAAAATCATAGTAACAGCACAAAACATAACTCACAACACATCAGATCGAAAACATACATCATATGGTAATGAAAAGTCAAATATCCAAATACAAATGTCATGACCATACGATGTCCTCATAAATAGATCTAAAAATAACCTAAACAACAAAACCTCAACTACGCTAAGGTGGTGGAAACTGTAGATGCTCGCTAGGCAGGTACTGCAGTGGCGGATACTGGAAGTCAAATGGAGGCCGGTAAGGAGTGATCGCCAAGCTAGGTGCTGGAATCTGAGCTAATCCAGGAGCTGGAGACTGGGGCTGTAATGGAGTGGCCAATACAGAAGGGGCAACAGGTGGAGGAGAAGGAGTGTGATGGCAGCGCTCGTATGTCGAATCATCTGCAGTACTAGACGTGCGGCAACTCAAACACTCCGCTAGAGATCAAAGAGTTGCCATGATAGACTCAGGCTACTCTTCGTCTCCTGTCGGAATTCCTAAAACTGCTCCATATGCTGAGTGTGGGCTCATTGCTACTCCTCATAATGTGCTAACTGCTGCTCTACTAGCTCTCACTGTCTCTGTCCAAACTGCTTCTGCTCGTCCACAGTGATCTGCTGCTACCGCACAATAGTAGCCAGCTTGGATCTGACCTCTAAAAACTGCCTATCAACCTCCTGATCTCTCTGAACAGTTGAGTCATGGTATCTCTGCGCACTGCAACTCATACGATACAATGTGACGCCCAAAATTTAATTATTACTTTATAAATTATTTTTATTTTACTTCAAAATAACAATTAAATCCTGAACATCAAAGTTTGAAAAATAGTTTTCGAAAAATATCATACACATCCACACATATATATAAAATTTAAATACAGTCATCCTTCCTAAATAAATCACACATTTAGTAAATTAAAATACATTTTGAAATACACAAAAATAAGGAGAGAGAAAAATCTCGATACACCGTCCACCTTAGTCTGATGCTGGAGTCAATAATCCGAGGCGGCGTACTTTTCGTTTCCTAAAAATTTAACTTCCTGCCAATATTGAATATGCCATGGCGTAACCGTGTGTTTTGAAACCCCGTAAATAACACGTACCAAAATGGACAACTATCTTCACAATAATATATGTATAACAATAAATATAATTAACAATAGGCAAGAATCAATTTCTGGATATATTTCAATTAAATGTTATTTTTAACATTTAATTATAATTAGTTTAATTATGATCATATTTTTATCATAATATATGATACTTATGTCATAATTCAAAAAAATACACTTATACATTAAGTAATTTATTAAATTTTATCCAATTGTATCAGATTTTTGAAGAGTACGCGTTCTTGTCCAGAGTACGCGCAGTGGGAGTGAGGTACGCGTTGTCGCGCCCACCAAGCGTAGTATGATTATGTATTAGACGCGTGGTCGTTTTAAAGTACGCGGTGTGGGTGTGGGGTACGCGTTGTCGCGCCCACACCGCGTAGTCAGATTTAGGTTAAACGCGTGGTCAACTGGTGTACGCGTTGTCGAGGTGACCGCGCGTACTTGTGACCACCACGCGTAGTGTTCTGTATCTCC